>JAFIRS010008478.1:0-16724 GCA_018342105.1 Gonioctena quinquepunctata
AAACTGTTATCTGTATGTTAATTCAAAGAACTTGTTTAAAATATACTCTAGCCGAGATATATAATTTGATGATTCTGTTACTACTCGTCAACTTGAAAATGCGATATAAACCTAATTTGCTGTATGTTACACCCTTCTTCTGTCTATGCTCCGTAATCTGGATAATCATTTAAAAGAACTTGTTTATACAAGCTGAAATGCTGTACCTGTGAACTCAGGTAAAATATGCTGGGGATACGACAATGAAGTAAAATTTTGTATACATACTGTACATTCCCAGAAACATGATGCACTATTTCGCCTATGGCATTTTCCACCCACGCCACTGGATCTGCGTTTCTAGATTCAGTATTTATTTTAAATTGTATTTTTTCCCTTGCAGTCCCTTCTGATATGGGTGGAATAGTAAATAGTATATTTCTCCAAGTCAGTACCACCTATCCTGAAAATATGTATGTATGTATGTAAATTGCTTTGCTTCTATATCAAATATTTTCACATAGAAGAATTATTCAATGTTTATTCCACTGTTTGGTAAAAGACCGAATCATCCTACTTTTTCAATGTAGGTATACAAGGTTGACGAGCCTGAATTAGAAATCGAAAGTTATCTTCTGTTCGCTTGAGTTGAACCACTGAGCTTGTAGATAATGTCTTTCGTAGAGGTATTCGGAAATTTGATATGTGTACTGTGAAAAAAATAGTCATTTCTCGAATGGAACGGAAATGTCATGAAAGGTATGTTCAAAATCAATATTCCAAAAATTATCGAGGTTTCGGAAATGTTTGCTGCATATCACTACGATCAAATGAAACATTTTTGGTGAAATAAACTCACCTCAATATATCAACATAGGCTTTGAACAAAATAACCTCACTATTCCAATAGCTCCGAACGTTTCTCAGGTATGGTATTCCCATCCTTAACGATTTCTTTCATACCCCACTCTCAATCCCCACTACCTCAATTTTTTTTCTACAACTATTATAAGCGGTCGAATAGATTGCAAGGACAACAGTTTTCGACTCGCCCTCTCTAGACAGTACATAATTTAGAGAAAAAAGAACGTATAGATCCGAAAACCTCGAATGTACTTGCATTCATCTCAGATGTCATGTTTAAGGGCATCATATCAGCCGGTCAGTGTGTAAATGATATCCTAAAGTACTAAATTTCGTTCAGACATATCCGGTATCTCCGGTAATGGCATACTTCAATAATATAGGAAGCTTATCTCATCCCGAAATTTGACCTCTATATTTCATTTCAGGAATGAAAGTTACCCGAAAGCAATTGTTAAAATCGAATAGTGTTACGAATATATCGAAGGAAAGACTTTCACCCAAACAATTTGGTAAATGAAATTCCATGTACTCAAAGTGCAAATCCCGGTCATAAATACACGAATCTTAAAAACTCATCGGCTACAAACTCCTAACCGATGTTAGAATAGATAACGGTACCGATTGGCCATACCCCTCACAATTGACTCTCCACTAATGGCCTAGCTATCGAACCTTAGTGGTTTTGGTAATTTACAGGAGTGCGTTCGATTATCAACTCCATCGGGTAGAATTTACTAAATAGCGTTCGAAAATCGTAAAGTTGTGTATATTTTACTACAAGACTGTCGTTCGAAAATACCTGAGTATTCGCTACCGAGTTAACTCTCGTAACTCTACAAAATAGCTGGGTTTATTTAACTCCAGAAAATTGACACACCTCTGGGGGACGGAAAATATCCTTATGCTGTGTCTCACATTCTCACAGCTAACCCAAGATTGAGATTATTTATGTGTATGTGTTCAATACTGTTCACTGATAATAGTTGTAATCTTGGAGAAACATATGGTCTACAAAGTTCATACTGTGTCACACGAATTCTTAACTTAGGACCTATTTTTAATCAAACTGCTTCGAAACCATCACATTTGAATATACCATTGGCATTCCCTACCATAAATACTAACATTTAATTTACAATTGGCGAACAAGATTCTAGAAAAGTTATCTGCTATTGTCAACAATATTTTTCTCCGGTTTTCATCAACTTTCATTGATCTTGCCATTTTTCGTTTTTTTAACAATAATATCCTATATTTCCGATGTCAGAACCTTCTGTCACTCGGACTTTGTAAACAACTCCAAATATATTCCGCACCGTTCGAATATTACATGAATAGTACTCAAGAGTAAATTTAAGAAACCTTCAAATACTTTACTCTACTCTAGGAGTCTATAATCGAACGCACCTCAGGGGACGAAACTTCACTTCATGAGGGTACCTGATTCTCTTCTGCGCCGGTCTGGGGTCCCTCTCTGATTAGCGCTGCGTTTTGACTCAGTATCCGAGAGGAGCTGACAGGAACGACTCCGAGCATTGTGGGCAATGGGGTGATGAAAAAAAAACATAAAAAATTTTTAGACAAATAACCTGTCAATCAGAAGTGCTTGACAAGTAATTGAACTGTTAATCAGAATAGTGTCAGGGGGTTTCTTCCCCTAATATCAAACCTTGGCGCTTTTCACTGTTCTCGGGTTTTCTCGGGCGCCACCTTTAACTTTATAGTGGAAAAGGCCACTTTTGCTCCGGGCAGTCTCAGTGAAGAAAGACACTCCAGGGGTCAATATAGTCGTGACACTGTAACAGGGCCAGCAAGGCAGGCTTTAATTGCCTTCAACTGGGTTTCGAACCTGGGTGGCGACTGCGCACTAGATGTTAAAATTCTACTCAAAATTGTCAATGAAAGAATACGAAGAACAGGATAAACAGGTATATTAAAAATACTGAAATACAGTGAGGGCGGCTGACGGCGACCTCAAGTTATCACAACAAATGAATACATGGCAAGCACTATATAAAGAGAAAGCAAGGAGGGTGTTTTCAAGCAAGCGGGTAAACTTAACAACCAAAAGCTCTGCGGGGGGGGGTGGGTATTGTACGGACTCGTATGCAGAAATTACCAGCACAGCATTGAAATGAATATGTGCCTCTTACGATCATGCGCACATCGCATCTGCGGTACTTACAAACATTTCCTGATGTCTTTCACCTGATACAACATATTTACCAAACTCCGATCTCACTGCTTCGGCAAGGCCCGGGACGGTCGTGGACTGCTTCGGTCTTTGGCTCACACTCTGGATACTAGTCGGCCGCGTGGCTGCTTCTGCTGGGCTGGGCAAGCTACTAATTCTTTGAAATTTGTCAAAACGGAACTACGGCCAGCTTCTCCCTCTTTTCCGAATCCCTCCTGATCGACTTATATGCGCGCGCCGTTTTGTGGACTCTGTCGTTTGCGATACAAATTATACCTTCACAGAATAATTACCCAGAATATCGGCCACCCCTCCTTCGTGACGTCAACGGCTGCTCGGACACAGTGTCATGTTCTCGGTGGCGCGGCTGTGACGTCACGGCAACGTCTAGAATATCGGCCTCCCTTCCCTCGTGACGTCAACGGCTGCTCGGGCACAGTGTCATGTTCTCGGTGGCGACTGCTGTGACGTCAGCTCGGTGCGCGCGTCTCTGTCTAGACTCAACTATGCTGGGTGGCGATCGGACTGTTGGCTCGTACGTGAATGAATGCGATCCTTTGTGGAAACTTTTATTCTCGAGTTTTGCGTTCGATTCAAGTGCTTACTCCAGATTGGGGCGGGTGACGTACGATTGCTTTGTTTCAATCATTCGTTCTCCACAACCACGCTCGCGGTATTGGCGTGAGTTACGGAGGGTGTTTAGCCTATTCATCGTGTTAGGGGTGATTCACGGATTTATCACGAACCTGAATGGTATTTCTAGACCTATTATTACTTTCAAGCGGGGTTTAATTCCTTACAGGGAGCTTTTGGCTGATAAATATAGCGGGAAAATAGTTACTTCGTTACACACCCTTCCTACTTCGGGGAAAAAGAAAAAAAACTTTTTTTTTTTTAACATGCATTCGTATGGTCAGAGGGACCTGAAAACTAACTCGTTTTGCTGTGAACATTCTCAAAACTTAGACGGCTAGCAACCTTATGTTCTAACAAAAAAAAAACAGGTCCATTCGGAATATAACAGTCCCCCGGCCCCCCCTAATAGTCGAACCCTTTATTCGGGGTAGGTCCACCTGATACATAAATTACGGAATGAAATAAAATTAAATGTGGACCTCAAATTATTCCAAATGAAAAACAAAATAAACTCTTGCCTGGTTGCCGGAGAGCAACAAACAGGACTACTGTGTACAATGATTACTGTACAACAAGAAAACATTACCAGTCAAAAAAAAATTAGAGAAAAAAAAATAGTCATACCACAATAATGAAGTAAAAAAAAAACCTTCCTGGATTGGATGCTGGCATCCGCATCCTGATCCTACGGGTCTGCCTACGGCATCAATGGGTGCTGAACATCCGCATCGGGGTATGCGGGTCAGGATACGACATCAACATGGGTGCTGAACATCCGCATCGGGGATATGCGGGTCAGGATACGACATCAACATGGGTGCTGAACATCCGCATCGGGGATATGCGGGTCAGGATACGACATCAATATGGGTGCTGAACATCCGCATCGGGACATGCGGGTCAGGATACGACATCAACATGGGTGCTGAACTTCCTCGGGTTGGTCTCCTCTGGGCTGGTCTCCTATGGGCTGGTCTCCTCTGGGCTGGTCTCCTCTGGGCGGGTGGGTCGGAACAGTGGCATTCCCGAGAGAGGACATCCTTCAAGCCACATCGGGAGCAAAACAGGAGGGGCTGTTTTCGTTGGCACACGGTGCGTGTGTGCCCTGGTTGACCACAGCGCCAGCACAGCTCCCTGTTGACGGGTAGGTATAGAGTCAGAGGGGGTTCCGGAGCTGCTGGGGTGGCGGCTGCTTGTCCTTGTCTTCGAGGGGCTGCTTGGTCGGTCCAGAAGGTGTTGGTGAACGGCAACGGGTACGCATCCTTCATGGAGACGGAATCGACTTTCTGGAAGTCGCTGCAAAACCTCGGCTCGTCATCTTTCTTTCGGACGATGACTACTGGCGAGCTCCACGGGCTCTCGGAGGGTTCTACGATGTTCTCCTGTGGCATTCTGTCAGCTTTGGGATTGAATACTTCCTGCATCCTGGGATTCTGGGGTCGGTATCGCTGCTTTATTGGCTCTGGATTTAGGAGACGGATCCTATGTTCTACCAGCGGCGTTACCCCATGAATGTCCTCGAATGGGCGTAATTCGTCCTGTCGGAAGTTTTGCAAGTGGTCCTCTTCCTCTCTGGAAAGTGTCAGGGCCGGACTTGGCTCAATAACTCCAATTGGAAAGCATGGTACGGGCCGAGCTTCCCTTGCAATGGATTGGTTCTTTACCAAGATCTGGCCACTTCCTAGGTCGAGTCCAAACTGCCTTTTCCTCAATATGTCCATTCCTAGGACCATATCGGATGACAGGCCACTCAGGTGTCCAAAAGAGTCCTCGAAGCGGTGTTCTCCAACTCGGATCTCCACGTGATACGTTACGGGGACGGTAACGGTTTCTCCATTGGCCAGTCGGGTGGAACTCGTAGCAGATGGAGTTTTCGGTACTCCTAGCAGATTCCACTGCCTGGCTATCCTGTCGCCGACATAGGAGGTTACGGCACCTGTGTCAATCATCGCTTCAGCGGTGCCACCGGGAATCTTGACGGAAAGATGCGGTCGGTGGTCGGTGGTAGCGATGATGGCGGTAGGTGAGGCGTCATGGGAGCGGGGCTGCACGTACCTCCAGTCGTGGTTTTGGTTTTCCGGCCGTGGGCATGGGCAATCACGAGACAATACTCCGTCTCGCTTGCATCGGGAGCAGAATATCCTTGGGGCTGATTGGCATTGGCTCCTAAAATGCCCTGTCTGCCCGCATCGCCAACACTCTCGGTTTTCTTCGATGGGGCGGCGGTTGACTGGGCTGCCTTGGCTCATGACTGGCTGGACTACTGGGCTCCTAGGGGGCGGTGTGGCTAGTTGGGCAAGCCTAGTGACCACTGGTGGGGCTGATGGGGTCTGGTAGGGTGCAAAAAGCGGCATTGGAGTCGTACTCTGAGCTTGCTCAATCTCGGCTCGCAAAAGCTCGTACTCTCTGGCAGCTTTGGCGAATTCATGGACATTGTTGAAGTCCGTCCTTCTGATTTCTCGCCGGAATTCTGGGTGCAGGTTGCGGTACAGCCAGTTCAACTCCTGGTCTGGCGGAATTCCACCATGGCGGCGAATCATGGTCTGCAGGTCCGTGATGTAGGCTGTCATACTCTCTCTCAGGTTGTGTGTCCTCCTGCTGATGGCCACTTCCAAGTCAATTCGGTAGTGGACGGGGAAGAAGAAGTCCTGAAAGGCGATGCAGAAGTCTTCCCATCTCGGCCAGCATGCCCGGTTGTTTCTGAACCAGAGGGCCGGCATCCCTTCCAGTAACTCGGCATAGCTTGTAGGAGGCGGTCTGCGGTGATGCCTTGGGACTCTCGAATCTCCTCCAATCTCTCGAGGAAGGCGGCGGGGTCGTTGGTCCCATTAAAGGTCACTCTCCAGTCCTTCACTCTCAATGGTGCCATCCCTACACTCGTAGTAGGCGGCAGTGGGGCGGCCTGTGCTCCCACGGGGGTCCCTGTGAGCACGTTGCTCATGATCGGGTTTCCAGTGCTCGTCACTGTAATGGTGGGTAATACGGGCGGCGGTGCGATTGTCGTGGTCGTCGTGGGGAACGGGAACAGGTTGATGACGGTCGGTGCGGGTGATGCTGCTCGTCCTTCTCGGAGAAATTTTATGATCCTCCTTCGCTTCTCGTCGACGGTGCCGGTTGGATCCAAGCGAAATCTAGCGAGCTCGGTGTCTAGCTCCTCTTTCCGTAGTTGATACACCCATCCGACGCGGGTGTCGTTAGGGTCACTTCCTGTACCTGGACTCAGCGGTAGGGGGCATCCAGCGGGGCCTGTGGTGGTCACTGGCACGGCGATGGGGCTTCCTAGTCCTGTCGGCATCTTCGGCGAATACTTGGAACTCGTACGTCTTACGTGTCTTACAGTCGAAACTCCACTTCCTCAGTTTGCACGTCTTACTTGGTTCGCAGTCGGTACTCCACTCTCTCAGCTTGCACGTCTTACTTGGTTCACAGTCGAAACTCAACTCCTTGTCTAGTGCTCGTATCTTGGGCACCGTACCTCCTATTGACGAACGGATGGCGGGGAGCGCTTCTACGCACTCGATAATTCGTTAGGGAGGTATCGCACGGACGCCTGACTCTCTTCTGAGCCGAGTTTGACAATCTGTCAAAAAATGACAGGTCGGTAGCCTTCAACGGATTTCGGTTCTATACACCCTATGGAACTAGCTTCACGGATTTCCAACTGTCCTTGTCGTACGAGCTTGCTTTCTCTCTCTTCACCCACGTATCTCGTGAATGGTTAACCTGAAAAGGAAACGGATGACGGTAATCGGTTCTACACCCCCGGAAACCTACTAAACGAGGGGTCACTCGGCATATTGACTCTCTTTTGAGTCGAAGTTGACATCTGTCAAAAATGACAGGTCTCGGTATACTATAAAAACGGTCCCTGCTCGGGCGCCAATTTGTCAGGGGGTTTCTTCCCCTAATATCAAACCTTGGCGCTTTTCACTGTTCTCGGGTTTTCTCGGGCGCCACCTTTAACTTTATAGTGGAAAAGGCCACTTTTGCTCCGGGCAGTCTCAGTGAAGAAAGACACTCCAGGGGTCAATATAGTCGTGACACTGTAACAGGGCCAGCAAGGCAGGCTTTAATTGCCTTCAACTGGGTTTCGAACCTGGGTGGCGACTGCGCACTAGATGTTAAAATTCTACTCAAAATTGTCAATGAAAGAATACGAAGAACAGGATAAACAGGTATATTAAAAATACTGAAATACAGTGAGGGCGGCTGGCGGCGACCTCAAGTTATCACAACAAATGAATACATGGCAAGCACTATATAAAGAGAAAGCAAGGAGGGTGTTTTCAAGCAAGCGGGGTAAACTTAACAACCAAAAGCTCTGCGGTGGGGGGTGGGTATTGTACGGACTCGTATGCAGAAATTACCAGCACAGCATTGAAATGAATATGTGCCTCTTACGATCATGCGCACATCGCATCTGCGGTACTTACAAACATTTCCTGATGTCTTTTACCTGATACAACATATTTACCAAACTCCGATCTCACTGCTTCGGCAAGGCCCGGGACGGTCGTGGACTGCTTCGGTCTTTGGCTCACACTCTGGATACTAGTCGGCCGCGTGGCTGCTTCTGCTGGGCTGGGCAAGCTACTAATTCTTTGAAATTTGTCAAAACGGAACTACGGCCAGCTTCTCCCTCTTTTCCGAATCCCTCCTGATCGACTTATATGCGCGCGCCGTTTTGTGGACTCTGTCGTTTGCGATACAAATTATACCTTCACAGAATAATTACCCAGAATATCGGCCACCCCTCCTTCGTGACGTCAACGGCTGCTCGGACACAGTGTCATGTTCTCGGTGGCGACGGCTGTGACGTCAGCTTGTGCGTGCGCCTCCTCTGAACTTTTGGGTTTCGGGCGGAGTTCCCTCCTTGGCGTGTTGGCTGGTTTCGCTGCTTCGGAACGACTGCCTGCTCTCTCGAGCATTTGATCCAACGTCTAGAATATCGGCCTCCCTTCCCTCTGACGTCAACGGCTGCCGGGCACAGTGTCATGTTCTCGGGGGCTCGGTGCGCGCGTCTCTGTCTAGACTCAACTATGCTGGGTGGCGATCGGATTGTTGGCTCGTACGTGAATGAATGCGATCCTTTGTGGAAACTTTTATTCTCGAGTTTTGCGTTCGATTCAAGTGCTTACTCCAGATTGGGGCGGGTGACGTACGATTGCTTTGTTTCAATCATTCGTTCTCCACAACCACGCTCGCGGTATTGGCGTGAGTTACGGAGGGTGTTTAGCCTATTCATCGTGTTAGGGGTGATTCACGGATTTATCACGAACCTGAATGGTATTTCTAGACCTATTATTACTTTCAAGCGGGGTTTAATTCCTTACAGGGAGCTTTTGGCTGATAAATATAGCGGGAAAATAGTAACTTCGTTACAATAGATTGATGGGGAAACTTTTTGAGGAGAGAATGGAGGAAATATTAAGGAACCATAACGTATTGTATACCATCATGGCTAAAAACTTCATGCGGTTTCAGTTTTATTATTGTTTTTCCATAGTTTCTCATGTTGTTTCTGTTGAAAATATAGAGTTTCTTGAGTTTTTAATTTCTTCTTTAGAATGTAAATGCAAATGTTTCTTTTCTTGTCCGGAAAGATATTTCCTACTACTGCGAAGAAATCTACAAATTAGTTTGCTTTATCTGGCTCGTTATTCAATATAGTAACGTATTTTTTTCAATTGAAAATGTTCATTTTCAACGTGAGTAACTCTGAAGAGGCCCTAATTTGTTGTGGATTACTTGTTTCTCTGAATTTAAGTCTGCTTTCTTCAAATATGACAACAATTGGTTGTTAAATGAATCAACTACATCTTCAACAGTTCATTCTTCGCTTTTGGGGGTCAGATTAAAATCTATGGAATTATTTTTCTCGATCTGTGATTTTTCTTTAAGCAAATTTTATGTTATCTTGGTTAATCTTCTATGATTTGGCCTATAACTTCTTTGGGTTGTTCAGTGTTATTCTCAATAAAAAGTAAATTATTTTGTATAAAACTGTCATAATAATATGACACTGAACTGAAATAATTTGCTGAATCTATATTTGCTGTAATGTTGCGATGTTCCTCATTTTCTTGTGTCTTTTTGCCCACCTACTATATACTCTTTCACAGCAATTCTGCTAATGAGTATTTAACTACCAAATCATTGTACCCCAGACTACTTTACCAGTATGAATGTTTCTATGGAAGTGTTACTCAGTTCAATTCACATATATTCGCTGCACAATGTATTAAAAATTAAGTTCATAACGTTCATAGCAATTTCAGAGGAAGATTGAGCGCTTTAAAGTGTTTCTGTATTTCACTGTAATTTTTTCATAGATATTTCATTGAAGACTAAAAACTTGTTTAATGGCTACAATGGGTGGATTGAAAAATTTCCACAAATATAGTAATATTGATAACATCACATTTGTTCTATCTCTCTATGTCCACATAATTATTTCTTCTAGATACAAGGATTAATTCCCACTCTACTTGAATATTCTACGAGGATATCGAATGAAGATGAACGTTTGCAACTCCGATTTTTTATAGAAAAGTTGAGACAACATCGTCCCTTTACCGCAAGTGGAATCTTCAATATTGACCTTGGTATTGCAGGACCCGTAAGTTTTTCATCAACCTATATGAAAATAAACGAATGATTGAGGACCAAAGAAGTAGTAGTAGCAGAATATATGCTCCAAAAATGTGAATTCGGCATCAATTTAATAATGAACTGGGTTTAGTTTTAATGTTTTCAATGATATTTCATTTTGAATAAAGATAACCACTTCACCATGCTTGTTCCAGCTTCTAAAAAAATTACCAGCTGGAATATAAGAATTCATATCGACGAAAGGTACTGTTTGATACATAAAATTCATCTGGGAATGAAAAAATCACGATCGAGTCAATCCAATCTTCGTATTTCAACACATTTTAGTTTACATCAATACGCTCATTTGCGAAACAGGTATCATATATTAGCAATATGAATCATGTATAATAAGAATCATAAATTCAAAGATAAATTTGACATTTCTAACTATAGGTCAATGATCAACAAATTGCTGTATTATTTCAAAAATAACTGAGGAAACGTTCCGTGAAATCATTTGATACAAATGAGGTAAAATATAAGTGTCATTTCAGGATTTCAATAAGGAAAATCAGCCCAGATGCAATATTAACAGTAGTGGCAGAAATCACAGGAGACTTAGGTGAAAATAAACAACACCATTGATGTTTTTTTATTTTGCGCAAACATTCCCTACAGTTAACTATGACAAATTTCTCACTGTATTACATCTCAATCTCTATGGAGTTCGTAGTACTGTTTTGAGTGTCTTTCGCAATCAACTAGAAGAAAGGCAAGTTGAAATGAAAGACATCACGAGTTGCTCAAATATGTTTTTTGCCTACATCAATTATTTGCTAGAGTCAACTATAAATGCCAAAATGATTATATATGGTAATAAAACTATCATAATCTAGTGGAAATTATGTTTTTTGTGAAAAATACAACACCTAATGATATGTGGACAGTAAATAATTTGTTTTATGCGTATAAATTCTCTTTGAATGCAATTAATACTTGCAACCTTTAATAATAAATGTCCATCGATGTGATGTCCATTGCATCGAAATCGATGGAACTCAGTTGTAATCGAAGAAAAATTAAGTACTTTATTGTTATGGTGGACTAACATCTCAAATGGAAGAATCACATAGATTATATAACGAATAACCTTCGAAATAAATATGTGAGTTTTATCAGTTGAGATAACTTCTTCCGAAAAAAATGGTAAAGATCATATATGTTACCCTGTTGCATCATTACTTCAATATGGTATACTAGTTCGGGGAAAACTCTACATTATTGCATTGCGAAAAAAGAATATTGTTCAGAATCATATCTTCACAAAAAAAAATCCAACCCATTAAACAACTTTTGAGGTTTTTCAGTACAAGGTTCTCTGTCTCAACAATGATTGTAAGTATGCAAAGAAAAAATAGCTTTAAATCCTGTGGAAAACACCAAATTTGCTACCACAAATCCCACTTTGTAATAGAGCATGAGTCATACAATGGTGACTAATATTTTTTTTTAACTACATGTTAGAGCACAAGTCAAAAGAATATTTTTGGAATACACCACACACAACCACAATTGCTTTGAATTATATATCATTAGAGGTTTTTTCCAAATACATATTACAAGTGTTCATTCACTTAGGTGCAATAGTTATTCGTTTAGTATAATGATGTTTGTCTTGAAAAAAACACTCGTTAACTATAATCGTAATGTAATATTCATATATGTAAGCCTAATAATAAATTAAAAATATTGAACAAATATCGAATATTCGAATGGAATATACAATTAGTTTGTTTATGTTTTCATATGGCACACAAAATGGTTCTTCTGGGTTGGGGTCGTTGAATCACCTATTGCTGCACCTTCGTCACATCGAAATCAACAACTATTTTTCAGCGTTCAACTGGTGACACAAATTTGACGGAGGTAGTATCGGCCAAACTCAAAGAAACATCCTATTCACATATTTTCTTCTCATTGTTGAAGAGATTATTATATATAATATCAATTTTGTTCCCAGATATATCGTTGATTTTTCCAGGTCCGTTTGTTTTCCCAATCATTTCTACCGATTAAGTCATATGACGTATGGAGAATTCATCAAGTTTTTCATCGTGCATTTCATATGTGATTCATATATGTTTTTTTCAGATTTCTGCAAACATATTGACATATGTGTTGGTAGCTTTGCAGTTCAAAATTCTAGATGACTGAAGGTACTGGACACTAAATATTCCCTTACACGTTTGTGAAGTTTTTCAATAAATGTTCGTTATGATCTTAAGTTTTAATCTATTTCTGAATTAATTCAGCGACTAATATTGATAAACAAACCGCAGTGCCATGGAGCAGGGAAGAAACTAGAGGGCGGCTTTGATCTAATAAGCGTACCAATAATTATTTAAAATGTTTTTTATTCAATTTATATTTTCCTACATTCAATGAATCCTCGTAATGTTAATATTATCCCTGACACCTAGCCTCTCTTCGATCATATCACATAATTATTTTACAACTGTCTTTGACAATGGTATCATATTGATTTGTTGAAAATATAATCAGGATGTTCATAAAATCAGATGTGGAATCATCTGCGACTGAAAGATAAACTTTAGTCACTATCTTCCATCGTCAAGATAACCTCTTGTGGGGTATTCATATTGAAAACATTCTTCTTTGCCTCATTCATCTTTATGAGTTCCTAATTAAGACTGGAATAGAAAATCAAATAACTATCTGAATGAAAATGCAAATTTTCAATTTCAGATTTTTTCTTTTGAGTTAGGGCCTTTTCAGAATATCTATCAGATGTAGTTCAATGTCCAGCGTGGCGTTAGCCGGGGAAAGTAGTTGTTTTCTGTTAGACATTCACAAAAAATAACTTCATTTTAATCGTGGATTTTTCAATTCACAGAAAAATCTTTCTATCAATATTAAATTGAGAATGTTTCCCTTTTCGGTATCATATTGTTACGAATATACTCCGCCATTGCTACTGTAATCAAATACTGCCGAAGAGATTGGAAATTCCTGTGTATACAAACAATGAGCGGGTGGAGGCTAACCGCCACACAGATTCCAAGGAGGCAGCGGGACTGGTTGACGTCACGCCGAACAATCGAGGGCATTCTCGAAAGTTCACCAACCTCTCTGGAATATGCGGACGAATATATAAGCGCGTCGCATACGAGCGACAGACAGTTTTTTCATTTGTTTGATCAGTACAGTTTAATAGGGCAGTGTCAAGCCGATGGAGGACGTGATGAAAATGATCAAGAGCAGTTTGCCGAGCAAGCGAAGCGACTGCTGGAAAAAAAAATGAATTGAGGGGGAACGACGGCGGATAGGAAAACTAGAGGAAGAGGGGCGTCGACAAAAGGCGGTGGAACGACGGCAATTAGAAAAACAAGAAGAAGAGGAACGTCGATGAAAGGAGGAGAAACGGCGGCGGATAGAAAAACTAGATGAAGAATAACGTCGACAAAAGAAGCGACAAAAGAGAAGAACGTTGACTGAGAGAAAAGCAAGAGGAGATGGAACGACGGAAAAGAGATAGGCAAGAGGAGATGGAACAACGATAACAAGAAAAATTTTTTTTAAATGTTCCAGAAAACCGAGGGAAAAGTCGCAGCACTGAAAGAAGAAGTTGACGTCGTACGAGAAGAAGCACAGAAATAAGTTGATGCGATACGAGAAGAAGCTAGGAAAAAGTAAGAAAAGTACCAAAAGAAGCAAGGAAAGAAGTGTGGACAGTTGCGAGAAAAACTAGGAAAGATGAGCCAAAACATCTGTGACAGGTTTACCCCAATGCACAATTCCGTAAGACCATCAACTTTCGATGGGCAGTCGCCATGGTCCCACCTCCTGCATATTGAAGCCACGGCAACCACCTGAGTCTACTGCAATTATAGTAACCTCGTATGGACCTGCTTCGGCAATGTTACATACCATCATTGGATGGATAGTCATTGGATGGATGGACAATGGATGGGTATTGGATGGATGGATATTGGATGGATTGACATTGATGAATGGATATTGGATAAATGGACATGGATAGATGAACATTGGGTTGATGGACATTGGATGGTAGGAAATTGGATGGATGATCATTGAATGGATGGCAATGGATGGAAATTGGATAGATAGACATTGGATGAACATTGGATAGATGGACATTGGATGAATGGGAATTGGATGGATTGACATTGAATGGACGGACATCGGATGTACTTTGAATTGATGAATATTGGGTGGATAGATATTAAATGGATGGACATTAGATAAATAGATATTGAATGGATAGTTATTGGATAAATGGGCCTTGAATGGATGGATGGGCAATTAAACTTCCAGTGTCATTGAATGCATGGACAATGGAGACATTGGATGGATGGACATGTGATGAATATTTCCACTAACTAATATGAGAATCACGTCATCCATTGTATCAATCTGGGATAAAACTGAACTCTGTTTAAAGTCTCTATAAAGGAAACAGTCAAATAATATATGATGAAGAGACTCATCAACGAGAATATTGTCTATTTTAGGGCTCTCCAAACTACGACCCGCGGGCAAACACCGCTATAGTTTATTTTGATTACATTGTAAAATTTACAATTTGAGTAAATCGTACAAAATAATGATCGGGTGTTTTTTATTAAACAACCAATCAAGCAATACAGTAATTGACATACATAATGGAATCGGACATTTTAGCTGTACTGTGACATACATTGGGAGCAGAGACAATGGAGGAACATTGGATGGATATATATTGGGAGTGTGGGCATTGGGTGGATGGACATTGGCTGAATGGGCATTGAATGAATGGACATAGATATTGGATGGATAAATATTGGAAGTGTGGGCATTGGGTGGATGGACATTGGCTAGATGGGCATTGGATGAATGGACATAGATATTGGATGGATGGACATTGGATGCATGGATATTGAATGGATGGTTATTGGATGCATGGACATGCATGGATGCGTATTGGATGGATGAAAACTTTTATCTGCCATTGGATGTATATTTTGATATTGGATTGACGGTTATTAGATGCAGGAACAATGGAGACATTGGATGGATGGATGGACATGTGATGGATGGATATTCGTTGGAAGGAGATTGGATGGATAAGCATTGAATGGATGGTCAATGAATAGACATTGCATGAACATTGAGTAGATGGACATTGGATGGACATTGGATGGCTGGACATTGTATCAATGTATATTGAATAGATGGACATTAGGTGGATAAACATTGGGTTGATGGACATTAGTAGAATGGACATTGGATGGATAGATATTGGATATATGGGCATTGGATGAATGGACGTTAGATAGATGGACATGGATGAATGGGCATTGGATGGATTATATTGGGTGAATGAACATTGATTGGATGAATGGATATGTTGGATCGATGGACAATGACTGGACATTGTATGCATGGGCATTAGATGGCTGGACATTGGATGGATGGACATTTAATTGATGGACATTGGATGGATGAGCAATGTACGGATGGACATTGGATGGATAGACCATGAATGGATATTGAATAGATGGACATTGGATTACTATTGGATGGATGGACGTTGGATGGATGGGCATAGGATGGAAAGATATTGGATGGATGGAGATTGAATGGATGATCGGAGTCCTACTCCGCCCTACGCCATGGATATCTTACTCGCCGGTTAGACTCGAAACGAAAAGTTGCCCTTAGGACCCCTGGTCTATTCTGTTGGCCGATCCACCAAGAGTTAACTAGAACTAGAACCAGAAGATGCTTACTAGTCCACTAAGTACTGAATCTGAAAAGGTCTCAGTGAGAAGGCTTCTGGCTTTCAAGCTCCAAACAGCAATTCGAACATTTTCATCCGTGCTATCATGATTCTGGTGGAACATATCAGCAGATGAACTCAAATATTTGAAAATTTCACTTCAAATTCTGTGTATTTCAAAAATCTCTCCAAGTAGTACTTTCAAAAATATGTTAACAATTATACATTGTTGTGCTTTCTTTCAAACTCCCTTCCGAACGAACACATTTGCCTAAATGCCTTCTAGTATGTCTTTTTACTCTATTGAGCTCTCTAGGTGTGATTTCTCCGCGCGCTTGAATTATCCTTACACCTAGATCTTCCCTATTGGTTGGTCTACTCCTACAAACTTTGTGGTTCAACCTTCTCCAAAAATTATGATCTAAAGGCGTTAGATCTGGGGATCGTGGTGGCCATACAACGAGAGGGCTATCATAGATAGGTTCCTATTCAACCATTTCCTTGATATCCTACAACTGTGTGAACTGGTAAACCATCTAATTAAAAAATTAGGGTATTTCTAACATCTAGAGGTAGTTTCTCCAACCCATCGAAAAATTGCACAGTACAGGGTGCCCCAAAAGTATCAACTTACTTTTATTATGGTTTTGAACA
>JAFIRS010008479.1:0-16722 GCA_018342105.1 Gonioctena quinquepunctata
AAATATGAATTTTATTTCAATGTGCGTTATCGATAAATAGAGCACATAATGCAACAGGTACCGGGGGTCGGCGGTACGGACCCTTCCACGCGGCGCGATTGATCCGAACACCTGCAAGCGCTTGACGCGAACACGCTGGGAGATTTTGGACAAAAATTAACAGCTTGGACCTTAGAAATCCTTATGGGAATTAGCATGGGAAAACGGACGATTTTGCGCCGGAATCAGTGCTGCACATCTACTCATGGGTTCTGGAGACCATGATTGGCGAAGATATACCAAAATTTGATGCAAGAGCGGGACGCAAATCTACCTCAATTGCCCGTGTGTCATGTCTGTGTGTTAGCGTATATGTTACTTGAAATTCATATAGTATAGAAACATAGTATCGAGGTATTTTCCTAGATCCAAGGAAACCCAAAAAAGGGGTAGTCAATGAAAAATTTCACTGAATTTTGTGATTTTGTATTGATTGAAACTCTCTGTATGTCAATAGAAGTGCGGGGAAGTTTTTATTTTTGAATGACATCTAAATGTCATTCAATTATCGATTGTTGACGTTCACGATCGAAGGGCTCTTGGTAAAACTCAAAATAAATATTGAATAAGGATGAATATAATGGAAAGTGATCCTGATCAACTCCCAGAATGAAGATTTTTTTCCAGAATATAAACTGTTACTTATTATATGAGCGATTAAAAATAGTTAACATTATGAATGGAATCCCTAATCGTTTGATTTTTGGAAGTTTTCAGGCATGAGAAATATCTCAAAAGAATATTCCATCCTAATTATTTCCATCTGCCTCTCGAAATTTATGATTATCGCCAATTCTTATATTAAATATGTTTGGATATTTAACAAGTATCTTTTGTTATTTTGAAAGGTCTTTACTACAGATAGGGTGATTCTGATACGATGCAAAGTGCATCAATCAAGTCGTTGGCAATACTATTGTTATATGCCTTCATCTTGTAGAACTTACGTTGAATCTACCAGACGTGAAACATTCACCACCATGCTTTTGTCGTATGGAAAGCAATATTTCTTAGCAAGACCACGGAGCATTCACATGTCGCCGCGCAGACTCGCATTTCCCGCAAGCCTTAGAGCTTCAGGGAACCCTGACATCAACCTACCCTGTGTATATTTCATCTCAGATCGCATATGCATATGAAAAATGAACACGGTATGAAAACCGTTGAGCCCGACATTATCTTGAAGAGCAATTATAATTCAATTTCCAGAATAACGATTCGAATTTGTGTTCTCCGCGAATGCAAAGCGATTTGCATTTTCAAACTGGAATTAGCCAGGCGTACGCAATTGAGGTGTGGGACGACAATTGTTTACTGCGAGTGCCCATGAAAGCCCCCATAAACCCATTAAACCATTGTCAACCGCACTTGAGATTTTCGGCTAGGAAAGCTTCGCCAGATGGTCGTAAATCAGTGTTGTAGTCAGTCCGTCGGAGGCAGTTTTAACAGCTTGGGATATTGGAAACAATTGAACAATATATTTTTTTTTCAACATGTCGATTGTGTTCAAGAATTTCGGTTGTAAACAGACTTTCTCTGGAAAGGCAATGGACGAACGGCATTTTCCGGCTGGGGTAGAAAGTGTTGATTTTTTTTTAAGGCAAAAAAGATTCTGGTAAACGGGAAGGTCACTTCTTGTTGACTCGTGGGCTCGACGACAAGTGCGCCTTTGTCTTCAATCTGCTGGTTTCATTGTGGGTGTTTCTTCATTTTCTCTGCTCTGCTCTGGTGTGTATTTTACGAAAAACAGCTTATTCTCCAACAGTTATTTGGATTTCTACTTGTTATCTCGAAACCTTCCGATATTGTTTTTTCTCTCAAGGAATTCTCATCGACGCTTCGCATCATACACCGTCCTGAGTACTACATGAGAGGATTGATAGCCAACTGCAGCGGATTGAGAGGCTTTTGGATGCCAACTTCAAGAGCTCTTGCCTCCGGTTTTTTTTATCAACCAACCTTTTTTCATTTCAGCTACTGATACAGTGTTTGTTCCAACGTCCAGCTTACTCAGACATTCTACTCGAAATTATATACTGATTGACCCTCCACTTACAGGATCCTGTACACGTGTGCCTTGGTGCGTAGGGTTGTCTGAGCCTGATAACTGTGGCCGACTCTGAGGTTGGAGAGGGGCCCTTGCATCCCGATAGCTCACCCGCGAGTTATGGAAGATACACGGAAGTGAGACGTCAACCAGATTGTACCCCAAGATTACACACGTTTGCGTACGTTAGTCTACGGGTCTTTCTGCGACTAAAAACGCATGAATCACACTGCGGTGATAGGTCTAAACACGGGTTAATCATAAATTGAGTCAATAAAACTAAAAGTTTAGATCATGTGTGTGTGTCAACTAGGTATAGAGATTGTAGGTGCCTTTGTATGACCGTAGCCAAGACTCACTGTGGTGTCTGTAGTTGTACGCGTTATATAGTTCTGTCTTAGATACATTTTATTGAGATAGATAGATAGGGTACGTGCTTAATTTTCAGGGAGTAACTTCGCTTTTGATATCCCTTCCTTTCCTATGATTCACGCTCGAGGACTCGCCACAAAACACCAATTCAACAAACTCCATGTGTACTTCACCTCGTTGAAAATATCACGCAAGTTTCATCCAACGAAGCTCTTGATTGTTTCAGCCCATCAGAACTGCGCCAGTCAGTGACTCATTTTCTTTTGGTAATAATTCTCCTTTTGACTCTAGCTTGGAGAGCCCTGGAATCAATACAGTCAATTCCGTCTCAGAAAGTCAGACTGTCACACAGTACGAGCTCCAGACTATTGATCCGAAGAGCACACAGTTGTTTGTTGAATCGCGACGCGTGAAAAACTGCGCCACGGAATCTAGCGCTCCCCTAGCAGCGATTCATTCAATTCCACTTGCATCTCCTAGGCTTTACCGTATGAGAAGTAGCATGGATTATACGAATGTGAACAAAAGCCAAGTTGCGAACGTTCCTGATGAGGACAATGATGACTCACCGAACAATTTTTCTGTTGACCAGAATACACTGCGTGATCTGAGTCCGAAGGAAATTCCACTAATTGTTCTACCAATAGGCCTTTGAGAGCCTCAAGTAATATTTTGAATTCTGGCGATAGACCTGCCAGGGTAACTCATACGCCTATAATTAACGGCACATTACGCCAAGTTGTCAAAATGTTCCAAAGTTTGGAACGTAATACGTTACGTTTAGGGGCCTCCAGCCCACTGATTTTTTCTACAAATTTTCTGTAAATTCAAGAATGAACGGAATGAGAATATTCCATTCAAACCGCACCCGAACTCCTGGCAGTATATCTATCATATCGGATCCCAACCGCTCTCGAGCTAGTTACGGACCCGCGATCGGAGGGGGTCCACCTGCCCGCGGGGCCGTTCATCAAACCCCGAACGAATAGTGAAATCCCTGCCATTCGGCTGGTGGTAGCTCAGGAGGAAGAGGAAGAGTGAAAGTCATTTTTGAGGTTTGAGAAATTCCGTGAAATGAGACGGAAGATACCGGTAATTAATACCGATGGTGAAACCCCACCTTCACTTTCCCCTGAAGGTAATCAACCCTAATCGAGACACTTTCACGAACGTCAATGCATGGTTAGTTTAACGTATGTTGCAAATCCCCCGCAGATGCTTCAGTTCATCTTGAGGAGTTCACAGTAAACAATAGTTTCGAAACTCATTGCCAAAGTCGTTAATGAAGGAGAAACTAGTTCTGGGTCAACATTTTCACTAACTAATTAGACGTCGGTGAATGCTGGAGATGTATTAAATTCACATGGAATAGTTCTACTTGTCATTCATCGATTGGAATTTGGTGGATATACAGGATGTAACCTAACCCCTTGCACACCTGTGAATGATGAGTGTATAATGCAATTTCATAACGAAAATCTGAGAAAAAAATTAAATGTGCTTTGTTCTTTGTAAAATTTGACACCATTTTGGAAAGCGTCGCTGGCCTAACCACGGCTATTCTGCCCAGAGCTGTATGTTAACGCAATTGTCGGATGCAATAAACATTTAAATAATATGGAATATTGAATTGATTGTGTGGTAAATGAACAAGAGGAGTCTAAACATTTCCATTGCAGGCTGCGATGAATATTCAGCTTCATAGTGATGGAAACAAATGAACCCCGATATTTCCAAACTGGTAGATAAAGTCAGAACTAGTGGATGAAGTCAATACAGCTTTGATGAACTTATCGTATCACAATTATGAAAAAAATCTGTTGTAAGAACACAAAAGACACAGTATTGTTGTTTTGTTCTCAAATTACTTATTGTGCACATTGTTGAGTAAGAACTTCCATCCACCAGCCAATCAGAAAACAGTTGTCGAAACGTTCCTTCGTTTGTGATGCACAACAACAGGAGCGTGCGAAAATCTGAGAAATACTGCCTGGCAACAGTGTTAACGTGTTATTCTGAATCACTAGTTCACAATGATGGTCGATATTATTTTGAAAACAGTACAACAATACTGTGTCTTTTGTGTTCTTACAACTGATTTTTCGATAATTGTGATAGGTGCCTTAAAGCTGTGTTGACTCTGTCTACTAGTTCTGACTTTGTCTACCAGTTCAGATACAACGAGTTTCGTTTGTTTTCATCACTTTGGAATTGAATATCTACTGCAGCCTGCAATGGAAATGATCACAATCAATTCTACATTCCACATTATTTGAATGTTTATTGCACCCGTCAATTGCGTTCACTCACACTCTGAGCAGGACAGCTGAAGAACAAAATATGTTTCATTATATTTTTGGATTCTCAACCACTGTAATTCGCTATAAAATGGCATTATACTCTCTTCATTAACGGGTGTGCAAGAGGTTAGATTACATCCTATATATATATATATATATATATATATATATATAGAAGAAGATTTACTGTGGGGATACAATCAGGTGAAAGGGCTTTTTTCAAGTAAACTGTTTGAAATACATAACATTCGGCTATGTTTATTGCCTTCCTCAGGACGACTAAAATAATAAATTATAATGAATACCAATCTGAAATTGTATACTATATAGGTACTTACTAACATGGGATTCAATGAAATTAGTACATATGATGAACATTGTTCTCATGACAGTGACAATTGTATATTTTTATAAATCAAGTTGGAATATTTTGAATACTAAGTGATGATATATCATTATTTTGGTTCAATTTCGGTAAATATGTATAAATTTGTCTAAGAATATTCAAATTAGTTCTATTCATAGACTGACTATTAGAATTAATATGAACCATTTCTATGAAAATTATTTTTGTTACATTTTTCTCAGCATCTTAAATTTGTGTGTTCTGATTTACATGTTCCGAAAGTGCGCTTGAGTTAACGTTTCGTTTACAGTCGCTTCCACAGTATGTAATACGACTATTGAGACTTCTGGAGGTTTGGCCAATATATTTTTTAGAACAATCCTTACAAGGAATTTTATATACAACATTAGACTATTGATTATTTCGTATGGGACTTTTTACTTTGGTGTGTAATTTTAAAATAGTTTTTATATTTTTTTTAGCAATTCTGAAGTTTTCGTTCTCAATAATTGGTTAAGTTGGGAGTAAGTTCATGGATATGTGGAAGTGATCTGAAAAGAGAAGGTTCTATTTCATTCATTCTGGGAATTAGCTGGGATCTTCGGAAGTCCAATGAATTAGTTTCATTGAAAAGTAATTTATTATAATTGTTTGGGTAAGAATTTTCTAATAACATCTTTTGTAGTTCGATTAAAAATTCGTGTTGTAAACTAGAATGAGTAATTTTTAAGATTCTATTGTTTATAGATATCACTGAATTTATTTTTATTTTTTGTAGGTGAAAAAATTTGTTTATTGAATTTTCCATCGAAAACAAAATAAGTTGTATAAAAAATAAAGTCCAAAATTTTTATAAAAGAAGATTCATCGAGAGTACAGAACTTTTCAGTAGGTATGTGTCCATTTTATTGTGATATATTTCTTAACCAATGTGAAGGGTAAATTGGTAAAGAGTGAAATAACATCAAGAGTGATAATGATGTGGTTTGGTGGAATTCGGAAATTATAAATGAACTCACTGAATCTTTCACATAATAAGGATTTGCTGTTCCATAAGCATTCGTTAGTATATCGAACTATCAATGAAATATACTATTGGTCTCAACGATAGTGTTGGTTTATGAATTTTTTGAGAATAAATCTTTTTATAAACTAATGAAATCAGACCCCACATGCACATTACAGCAAAAAGCCAACAAAATTGTTTTAAAGAGATTCTAATGGAATTTATGTTTCTAAAGCTGGATATCTCGTTTTACCACACTTTCAGAAATTCATAAACCGATACTATTGATGAGAAATAGTATCATCCATCGATAGTCCGACTGACAAACTTTCTGGAGTTTTGTATAATATACTAACGAATGCTTATAAAACAGAAAATCCTTATTATGTGAAAGATTCTTTACCAATTTACCCTTCACATTGGTTAACTTGGTATCACTAAAAAAATGGACAATCATTGGAAAGTTCTGCACTTTGGATCTTCGTTTATGAAAATCTTGGACTTTATTTTCGATTCAACTTATTTTGTATTTGATGAAAAATTCTATGAACAAATTTTTGGAATCCCTATGGGATCAAATATTTCCCCTATTTTGGCTAATAATGATTTGCTAGAGAATTGTGTTTCACGAGTAAAATTCAACATTTCCTTTATTAAACGTTTTGTTGATGATTAGATTTTATCAATACCTTCTGGAAGTACTGATGAAATTCTGTCAATTTTTTATTCTTATGACAAAAATATTCAATTCACTATAGAAGAAGAAACACAAAACAGTGTACCATTTTCAGATATGAAACTAATCAGAACCCAACAAAATACAATTATTAGAAAATGGTACCGGAAACCAATATGTAGTAATATATTTATAAATTATAATTCGTATCACACACAAAGAATTTATATAAATTTGATGATATCTATGATAAATAAAATCTTAGAAATTACTCATTCAACATGAATCTTCAATCGAATTACAAAAGTTGTTATTAGAAAATTCATATCGCAAACACCTAATTGATGAATTACTTTTCAATGAAACTAATTCATTGGTCTTCCAAAGATCCCAGCTATTTCCCGGGATTAATGAAATAGAACCTCTTCTTTTTAGATCACTTCCACATATCCATGAACTCACTCCCAAATTAATCAATGTATTGAAGAACGAAAACTTCAAACTTGCTGAAAAAATATAAAAACTATCACATACTAAAGTGAAAAGTCCCATACAAAATAATCAAAAGTCTAATGTTGTTTATGAAATTCTTTGTGAGGATTGTTCTAAAAAATATATTGGCCAAACCTCTAGAAGTCTCAATAATCGTATAACATTTCATAGAAGCTACTGTAAACGAAACGTTAACTCATGCGCACTTTCGGAACATGTTAATCATAAAGACCATCGAATGGACTATAATAACAAAAAAGTTTCAGAATATGAGAAAAAGGTAAACCAAAGAATTTTCATGGAAATGATTCATATTGATTCTAGTAGTCAGTCTTTGAATAAAATAACTTTGAATAATCTCAGACAAATTTATACATATCTACTGAAATTGAACAAAATAATGATATATCACTCAGTATTCAAAATTTTCCAACTTGATTTATGAAAATATACAATTGCCACTGTCATAAGATTTTTTTTTTATGTTTCTCGTATGTACTAATTTTATTGAATCTCATGTTAGTAATTACCTGAATAGTATACAATTTCAGATTGTTATTCATTATAATATATAATTTCAGTCGTCAGGAGGAAGGCAATAAAAATAGTCGAAAGCTTGACGTATTTCAAAGAAATAATTGAAATAACTTTGTTGGAAATTCTTTTGGGTGTTTTTTTCGGGTATTACTCATTGAATTATTTATCAGTAATTGTTCTCAATTCTGAAGTTTAAATCAAGCCAACTATACACTTGCTTCCTGTTATAGATTTTGATAAATATTTCAGTTTCTGCTTAAAAAATGTATCTTTATTGTAACTTATATTTTTCCAGTCATTTGTATGAACTGGTTCAACTTGTTTTGTTATAGTAGACCATTTCTTCTTATTAGGTTCAAAGGATATCCTTCATTCTCCCCAAAATTGTAATTATTTCTGAATCCCATTGTCTTCTTTGCATGTATATACCACTTAGCAAAGCAGTAAATTGAGGTCAGGAGGACTGGTACTCTAGGAGTTCACACACCTGACCCGTAAAATATATCACATTCTCGAGTGAGCGAAGTCAGGGTGTCGCAATCAATACGATCATTCCGCTAAGATCAAAATCATAATCGATGTGCTGACACCAACGTCGTACAAACCAGCCTTTCAAGTCTCCCTCCACCGAGGACCATCTTCAGCTGAGATCAACCCTAACCATCACCTCAGGTATAACTGTAATAACGACCATCTTCCGCTGGAATGTTCAAATTTTAATTGCTTGATCCTGAATTTGGGATTCATTCACTTGTAATTTCTTTTTAATTTCTTCCTATTTTAGTCTATCATCACCCTTTCACTTATAACTGTTCATTCAATTTCTTTATTTATTTATAACTCTTGAATTTTTTTGTATGAGAAATGAATTGTTGAGTTAATTTTCTGCATATTGATTTTACCTTCCCATACAAGCTAGGTAAAATTTGCTTCATTAATATATTTTCTTATTTTTGGCTTCTGTCTGTTTGCAATCCTGGCGCCCAATTATCGAACAAGTCAAGTTGATGAATGTAAAAATTTTTTAGTGGCACAATCTGGAAGAACTATTGAAAGTCATTAATTGAACTTCACCCACAACCTAACCGAATCAACCTGAGCAGCCTATCGGCAAAGTGATTCCACTTTCTACAATTCAAATCAGATTCTTCAAATTTACGATTACAAGTTCAACTAATGTCAAAGCGAAGCTGAATGCTACTCTTGGGGAATCTGCTCCTCCGTTTACAATAGTTAATGAAGATATTGGGTGGCAGAGTTGAAACGAAGCCATACGAACATCGCAGTGATCGACCAAATGAGGTGACTATGCCCATAGTGAGTTGACTATGGTGAAAAAAATCCACAAAATGGTATTTGTTTTGTTTGTTTGTTTGTATATGCTTTATTGTAAAATTAAATTTTCAGAATAATTGTATAAATTGAAATTCAAAGTGTAGACATAAAATAGACATACAATTCAATCATAGTTATAAAAAACTGGACATATAGTTATCACAGTTGTATATAAAATAAGAGATCTGCACACAAGATCGATAGGTATCTGTCATAGCACGGGAAAAATATTTTTCATCACAGTAGGGTGGATATATATATATATATATATATATATATATATATATATATATAAATATATATTATCTCAGGAATTTGTTCATTGGTTCAGGGTTACTCTATTTGTACATTTAGGGGGTCACTTAAATATTTTTGTAAGTTGTTATATGATTTTTCTATAAACAGATTCTTGAAATAATGTAATTCTCAGTTTTTTTTATTTCAACAGGTAGATGGTTATATAGTTTGTAAATGATGGAGTCCTTCGTCAAAGCGGATGTAGGTTTTGGAATTTGATGATGAGATTATTAGATTGCCTTGTTGTATAATGAGGGAGTGTACTCTCCAGATTGTTTTAATTTTTATGAATAAGGAAGGCAGTTTCAAGAATAAAAATCGAGGAGAGTGTTGAAATTTTAAATTTTCTGAATAGTGACCTGCATGTATCTCTTGGTTTTGCTTTCGCAAGATATCTCACTGCACGTTTTTGAGCAACGGAGACCATTTGGAATGATGTCGAAGCACATGTTCCCCAGAACGCAATTCCGTATCTTAGTTGTGTTTCCACGAAAGCAAAGTATGCTGTTCGAGTGGCAGTATAATCTAGATCATTTGAAATGACCCACATTGCGTAGCATCCAGAGTTTAGTTTCTTACACAACCTCAGGACGTGTTCATCAAATTTTAATTTACTGTCTATTTGTAAATCCAAAAACCTTGAGGTAGGTGTGGTTTGTACAGTGTGGAGTCCAAGCTGAAGTTCATTTAGTATACAACGAGAAGTTATTATATTTGTTCTCTTGACGTTAAAACACCATAGGTTTGACTCGCACCAGTTTTTATTTCAGCCTATTCACTGTGTGCAAGACTGGTAATGCCCTCTAGTGACTCGATAGCTGAAGTTTTCCTGTTTTATTTCCAATACTCACTATGTAACAATTTCAATTTTTTAACAATTTCTGAATAATCTTCCACGATGTAACAATTTTGTGCTCACTGCTAGTTCCAGATGAATCGAAGTTTTTTTCTGTCAAAGAAAAAAGTAAGTAAATGATAAATAATATGTGTTTTGATACGATAGTTTACCGCATTTGGAGGTTATTCATGTAAAGTTCTGATATTTTGAATATCATAAAGTAATGCTACTTCTGTGTACTTTTAGGTACGGCAAGTAATGTGCTTGCTCGTTGGATTATTAAGGTTGCAGGTTCATGAGCTCTTGAGAACATAAAAAAGTGAGGGAGCCAAGTAGTTTAACAAATTAAAAAAAGTACCCATATAACCCTGGCCTAGCTTTAACCTGACGGGAAACCACTAAATAACATCAGAATTCAACGCAAAAATATTTAATGAAATTCTCAAATAATATAATAGAAAAGGAATGAGGTTCACAATTGTACCTGAATAGGGATTCCACTTTTACCCTTGCAAGGAATGGTCCCTAAATAATACAAACACGTTCAACACTCTCTAACACATATAATTGTCCACAAAATATTGGGTATTGCTTATACAGTACAAGTACTCTTACTACTTGAACTGCATTACATTTAACATTAGTCCAGATGTAAGGCCAATTGCTTTCATAACCGAAACCAGTTCGTGAAAATTAAAACACAAATTAATAATCCTCTGTGAGGTTCTTTGTTCTGATAGAATGCCGTGTTTGATAGACAACTTGGGAAGACATCAAAAGTATCTCTGTCCTCTGTTCATAAGGCTGATTAATCAGTTCACAACACCGTCCAGGCGTTCCCGAACTCGCAGTTTAAGTCGCTATTTACTTTCTATCATCGGCTAACACCATCCCACGAAACTTGGCCACTTCTAGACGATCAAGTAGAAAACAGAAAACATCTCAAATATTTATCGAATTAAAACCTCACGTCCCGGAATTAGAGATTGAAATATCGTGAGATAACAGAACATTTATCTCTTTGCTGCAGGTTTTGTGATGCAGTTTTGCAATCGACTACACAGCAATAGCGAGGGCTCATTGTTATTATATTTATGATTGTTGTTATACCACCCAACCGTGACCGTTGCCACTACGATAGTAATATTGTTTATTCATCTGAAGTATGGTACAATATTTTCAAGGGATTTGAGAATAAACGGGGAGACCTCAGAAACTGAAAGTTTTCAGCTTGTGATTAGTGATTACCAGGATCATTACCTACTTCTGCCACCATGGGCGCTGTAATAGTTTCATCTATCCCCTCCAGCCTAATGCACACAGCGAATATTCTTATTATGCCACAGTATTGTTGTGACATCCACAAAAAGTGTCACATCTCCACTTAAAGCCGTTTTTGTAATGTCATTCACATAGAGCAGGAATAGAACTGGTCCAAGCACTGAGCCCTGGGGTACCCCCATGAGATTGTCTTTTTTTCCGAGTATGTCGTTGTCTTGACCGTCTGATTTCGGTATGATCTTATCCAGTTCATACTGGAACCTCTGAAACCATGGTGCTCTAGCTTGCTGAGCAGTATTCCATGACTCAGTCAAATGCTTTCAACAGATCCCATAATACCGCCGCTGTAGCTTCCCCGTTAAGGTTCTTATATGTGGTTTGCATAAAAGAATACATAGCATCATTGTTACTTTTTTTGTCTTGGAATCCGTATTGGTGTTGTGTTAGTATATTATGTGATTCCAAGAACAACATTTTTTTTTACAGTTTTTCAATGATCTCAGCAAGGGTTGGTATTGGAGAAATTGGTCTTTAATTCGTAGGATCATTTATATCTCCTCCTTTGTGGATTGGAATCACAATCGCCATTTTTGAAGAAGATGGAAAGTCCTCTGTTTAAAACGATCTGTTGATGAGCTCGACCAGTATTTAGAGGGTCTCTTCTGGTAAATTATCAAAATTTTCCATAGACATTTCATCTATTCCAGCTGAGTTCTTGTTCTTTTGTCTGCAATTACGAGCTTCAGCTCAGTAATGTTTGTGTTTTCGAAGTGGAATGTCTATATTAATTTCTACCAAATAGTCCAATGGATTCTTTATTGGGTTCATGTTATGAGTGAGTTTTTTGGCGATATCACAGGAGTATTTGTTGAGCTCATCTCGGTTCAGTTAAATCATCATATTTTTTTTTATGCTATTCCCTCCGAGATCATTATTGATTGACCAAGTTTCTTTTGTTTTGTTCTTCGGCATTCCAAGCCTTTTTTTGTAATAAATGTCTTTTGCTAGCTTAATTGTGTGTCTATATGTGAATCGGTACTTTTTATAGTAGTTCAGAAAGAATTCGTTATCTGTAAATTTTCTTATGGAATGTAACGAGCGTAGATTTGTTGCTGATGTTTCGATCCCCTGTGAGAACCACTGTCTCCATGTTTTTATTTATATCTTCCGTTTGGGAAATGACTGGTTAAAATTGTTTGGTAGTTTGTTGTTAAAGTTATTAAATGAGTCATCAGATGTCAGACATTGTCCCCAGTTTGTTTGTAAGCATAGGAGGTGAAATTTTTCAAAATTTGTGGTGTTGTGAATTCTATTATACCTGAATTTAGGATTCAGAGACTCTGGTTCAAGCCTATACATGCTTCGTGATCGAATAGTCCAGAAGGGGTGACTGACAGAGTTATTTGATCTTTATTGAAGTTGCTGCATATATAGTCGATTGTTGTTGCTGAGTGTTGCGATATTCTCGTTGGTGTGTCCACATGCATGAATATATTATAGGAGACAAGAAAATTCATCAAGCTTTGGATGGAATTTTTATTTTCGTAATTTATATTAAAATCGCTGGCTAGTAGTATTGATGCTTTAGTTGAAAGCTTTGATGATAGGTCCTCCATTTGTCTCAGGAAAACCTGTAATGGATGACCGTCGACTGAAAGTCTGTACATTGCATATTGACTGAAAATTTGTTTGTACATGAGAAAGCTGTGCGGAAGATAGTTGCCGCGATTAGTCACAATGGAACAAAAACAATGTTATGATGATGTTTCAATCGCATGTTTGGCAAAGTTTCACAGCAATGAAGCAGGGTTTTTGCATCTGTTCATAACAATGGATGAAACATGGGTCCCATCACTTCACACCTGAGACAGAGGAGCAATCAAAACAATATACTGAAAAGGAAGAATCGGCTCCAAAGAAGGCAAAAACAGTACCATTAGCGAGCAAGGTCAGCTCTTTGGGATCAACCCAAAAACAATAAATCAAAGTTCGAATTGCTTCCTCACTCATCCTTTTCACCACATTTAGCTCCCTTGGCTTATTTTCTGTTTTCAAACTTGAAAAAATGGCTCGGTGATAAAATATTTTCTAACAATGAAGAGGTGAAGTCTGCGGTTGATGGCTATTTTGGAGAGCTCGACACGATTCTCACTATAAACAGGATTTCGAAGCTATTGAACATTGCCGAGGACAGTCTATGGAACTGGAAGAAGACTATGTAGAATAATGAAGATATTTTTCCCAAACTTTCTGTGTTTTCTTTGTTAGGTCGGGTACTTGTGGGAACATATTCGAGGATTCATCATCTTTCGGTATAATAAATGCGCCTGTTTCCAACTCGGAGGGAACTACCCTGTACTATTTCCATCACATAAAGCTCCAACTTGAGTTATGATGAATATCATAAAGTTAAATGATTTCGTTCTCATTCAATTCCGCAACTCGGGATATTACGCAAAATAAAATGAATTTGCGAGGGGATCTTGACTTGTAGAGCACATTCTAATCGGCTATTCCGTATTTCATCTTCTTCTTTGACACTTATGAAGCATAATTTGAGAGGAAATAAACTCATTTTACTAACTAACCAAACAAAATACGAAACTATTCCCCCAGAGGCTAGGGGGAGAATACTCGTCATTAATTATAGAATAATATCATTTACATTGAGATTGAACTGGGAAAAGTTGTTCCGTATTCCATTTCATTGTGAGATTTCAATTTATAAAGAAACCGATAGCGTGAATAGTCGTAAACGTACATTTCCGAATTTATTTATTGATTCTGAAATTACGGGCAATCAATCTAACGAATATTTATTTATATGGTTTAACTTTGAAATCAGGAAATGTTAATATACAATTATGTTCTATTTGTTAACGGAAGGAAATTTCGAATGGAAACTGATTGACACGAACAAATGAACCACAAATGATAGGAGCATAGGGTAAACAACAAAATATTTTTATGAATTGTAATTGTGTACATCTTAGAGGAAAACTTTTCAAATAAAAGCTTTGGAGCCCTATGGAAAGACCTGTTTACCGATATCTATATGAAAATAAGAAATTAAGATTTTTTTCAGAGGCATTGGTGGAAAAAAAAATTTTTGGCGAATTTCATTCCATTCGATTGAAAAATGTGGCGAATAAATTCGCCAAAATTAGGCATTCGGTCACGTGACAGTGAACACCAATCAGAAAGTGTTACGTCATGCCGTTGTATTGCCATTATTGATGTTAACATTTTCGTAGAACAGAACAGTTTACATGATAAATTTTTCGTCTTTAGCAATTTTTGCCAAGTTGTTACAGTTGTTCTCAATTATATCTTGGAAAACAAGTGAAATCCGCTATGGAATCACGATTTGGCAAAGCAAACAGAAGTAATTTGCCCAAAATTAACGCCGTTATGCTCGACAGATTTTTCGCGCCAAACAGTGACTTTTGCTCATCCGAATTCCGCAATGTTAAAACTGTGAGAGTATACACAAGTGTAAAATATATATCAAGCTAATGTATTAACATTTCTGTTTGGTAGGCAATAACCTATTTCTTGTTTTGAAATTAGTGATGGCCACAATCGAATACTTGGAAATCGAATACAACTCAGAATCGAAATAATAATCGATACCATTTTTGAGCCAATCATAACTCACCATCGAATATTTAAAATGTTATGATTGGCTAAAACAATTGGATTGGGCATTTCGTACTCTGCGTTTCGCTCAACCTCAACTCATACATTATTATTTTATCAATATACTTGAATAACATAACTAATAAAAAATAATTTCAAAGACATGCTTTTATTTAAGCCGTTTACTAAAACGTATGAAATAAGTTTAAGTCATCGCTGACGATGATTTAATTATTTTTTGTTGACTTATTTGGTTTCAAAAAGCTTGTCGCGCGAAGTGTTCATAGAAGTAGGTACCAATTAATTTCATTGGACAATGATTGGTTGGTAAGTAACAACTTGTGGAAGTATTAATTGTACGACAATTTGCGCGACAAGCTTTTTGAAACCAAATAATTCAACAAAAAATAATTAAATCATTTTCAGCGATGACTTAAACTTATTTCGAACGAAGGCTCAAATAAGAACTTGTCTTTGAAAATATGTTTTATTGGTTATTTTATTTTATGTTTTTTAGTCGGTTCGCCCAAATCTGTTAATTTGTTTTTTGTTATTTTAAGAATTTTCACTACTACTAACATGATTTAATTTAATTTGTATTTTGTTATTTTAAGAATTTTCACTTTTTTTCCTGTAATTGGGTGTATACCTGTTGGAAATAAAGATCTATCTATCTATCTATCTAATAGAGCATCGTTATTACAGGGTCTCTTCCCTGTAAGAATCTGATCATAATAACAAAACTCTCCCGTCATCCTGAAGTTACCATCTTGGATTCATAAATTTTGAAAAAAAATTCATGATCTCCAAACCTGAAAACCCCCACATACTAATTTTTAATGAAATATGACGATAATCAGAAAACACGTCCTCCATCTTGGGGCCGTCATATTGAATCATGAATTTTGACAAAAAATTCAATATATCCGACCGCAAAAATCGCCGCACACCAATTTTGAAACGAATCAGACCATAATCACAAAGCTCGTCCCCCATCTTGGAGCCGCCATCCTGAATTCATGAATTTTGACGAAAAATTCATATTTTTCAACCCTGAAAACCCCCACATACCAATTTTTAATCGAATCGGATCATAATCACAAAACTCGTTCGCCATTTTGGAGCCGCCATCATGAATTCATGAATTTTGACAAAAAATTCATAATCTTCGACCCCGAGAACTCCCACATACTAATTTTGAATCAAATCGGACCATGAATTTTCCTCTAACAAAAATTCCATAATGCATTGTTACCGGAATTATTAACACATGCCAAATTTCAAATCAATCGGACGACTAGAAGTCGGTCAAAATTTACTTGCAAAATTTGACCCTAACGAACGAACTAACAAGTGAAACTAAATACAAGCTTGTAAAAATTGTGATTCTGCTAAATTCATCATTTTTGCTTTAGAATTAGAAATAAATTGTATAGTGTGAAACACTTACATCAAAATGATCTTCACAAAAATACATTCTTGTGTCATGGGCGCACGGGGTGGACTTATATGAAAAA
>JAFIRS010008480.1:0-16715 GCA_018342105.1 Gonioctena quinquepunctata
GAAATCTTTACCACAATCACACGAATACATTTCACCGACTTGTTTTCAATAGATCACTGGAGGAGACACTGATTCGAAATACTTTCTCCTGGAATATTTCAGTGAAATACCCCCACCATACAACAAGTCCGATGCGATGCGCAATCTGTATGGATTTGAGGGGATTCTCTTGACATTCAGCGCACTCATCAATAATCGCAGTTCATTCCTAAGCTCTCTCAAGGACAAACGCCCTCCTCGCTTGGAGAGTACAAGGATTCATGAAGGTCATGACTGCACAGAATATGTATGCCTACACCACAACATTAGTCAAGGTCAAACAAACATCGAGATCAAATCTTGAGGTTGCCGAAACAAATCCAACATCAAAACTCAAGGTCAAATCTCAAAGTCAAAACTTAATGTTATGAATCTCAAGGTCATATTCAAGGTCAAAACTGAAGTCGAATCTCAAAGTCGACCAAACCCAATATCAAAACTCAATGACAAATCTCAAAGTCAAATCTCAAGGTCAAACACACACACACTGCACACCTGCAACTATTCAAGGTCACACGTGACGTCATAGTGGTGGGGGGAGACCCAGAACCGGCTTAAATCTCCTACTCATTTTGTTCCTTTTCTGGCGACCTCGTTTCAACGAGTCTGTTTAATCTACACGAAATCGATCATTAATGATCCCTATTAACCTTCAATTTTCCTTTTAATGCATGATTGTTATATATGTTATTGAACATACACCGAAATCGACCAATAAAAACCTGTGAATGGTCGATTTGGTCTATTAATGTATAATTGTGGTATAGGCAACCAAACATACTCGAATTTGAATAATATTCAAATGTCAAATAATATTACCTTTCTGCTGTCAAATTTATGTAATTTAGAATACAAATATTGTTAATTTCGAGAATTTCACGTTGACCCCAAGAACGAGGTCGACGAAAAATTCGTATATTAAAATGGCGATTAATGATGTCGAACATTAACGCGCTCGCTTTGCTCTCGCGTTAAAATATCTTGATCATTAATCGCCACCATTGAAACACTGGTTGATTAAATAAACATTTCAAATCAAATCTTCATTAATGAACGCGCAATTTTCACGATGATATGCTCCATGACATTTCATATCTACCTAATACAAAATATAGCAATATAATCCGATTTTCATTTTAGTTTCACTTGTTAGTTCAAAAGTCCGGCCCTCTATAGCTCCGGACAACACTGTCGAATTTCGCTGTTCGAATATTAAGTGTTATAAAGCTTTCTCTCCAGTTGGTTGACGGTCTTGTGCCAAAGATCAGGAGAAGAACCCCCCATCCACCCTCTACATTGAAGTCCTGACGAAAATCCTACCCAGTGGAAATCGACAAGCCCCCTGGTAAAGGTAGTCTGGATCCGAAGAAATCAGTGCTCCTGGAAATCGGCTCTCTTTCGAAGGCCGATCTCCTGGAGGTGCTGGGGACTTTGCTGAACTCCCTCGGAGATGATCTGTTGAAAATCCCCGTGATTAGCAACCTGATATCCACCAAAAAGGCTGAAGTTGGAACTGATAGCAGCACACCAGCTCCAAATAAGCACAAGAGAAATGATTTTTCAGCTCTACCACCACCCAAAGGCACGTTTAAACCTTCTTCAAGCTTCCTTGGCACTCGTGGAAGTTCTCGAATAATTGTAGATACTAATTTAGATCAAAATTTGCAAAATTCCACAAACGTCAAAATCTCAAATAAATTTCTAGTTCTGCCAGACGTGACATTAAACGAATCCTACGTCGATTGTCCCAGGAATCCAGGGGCGGATTCAGCTCGTGCGCTCATTTCGGACCAGGGCTTAGAAAATTCTCCAAACCAAATTTTAAATTCTACTGAGAGTTCTAGCATCCCCGCAACGACTGAAAATTTCCAAAATCCTCAAAATTTGACCGAAGACGATACAAATATGGACATTACCAACGACTCCGTACGACCACGAACAGAACAGACACCACTTACGATAAAAAAACAGCAGGTACCTCCTATCACTGTTAGGGACAAGAGCAAGTGGGTAACAGTGAACTCACTTCTCAAATCAAACAACATCAAGTTAGACCAACCTGCAAAAAATGTATTCGACGGAATAAAAATTTTTCCAACTTCACCCGATGATTATAGAAAGATCTCAAGCTTCTTCAGGGATCAAAAGATCCCTTTCCATACATACACTCTTCCTGAAGATAAAAAACTCAGGGTCGTTTTCAGAGGCAATCCCGAGTTTATTACTTGTGACGACATTGAAGCTGAGCTGGTTGACAGAGGTTTCACCCTGGAATCGGTGGCACGACTACATAAGTTGAACGGAGAGAAAAAATTTCTCCCTCTTGTCTTAATTCTGATTAGCAAGCGTGACATATTCAATGGTAAAGATATCTTGAATGTCAGAGTGACAGCAGAACCACAGAGGCCAAGGGCCTCTGTGGGACAATGTTACCGTTGTCAAAAGTTTGGCCACTGTCAGCTGAACTGCTGTGCCACCCCCGCTTGCGTCAAATGCGGAGAAAATCATATATCTAAGGATTGTGTCAAGCCGAAATCCGAAAAAGCAAAGTGTGCGAATTGTGAGGGGAAGCACACTGCGAATTATCGAGGATGCCCCAAGTGTCCTCAAATAAGGCGTAGGGTGAACCCCCCGAACACGGGGCACCACAATCCTATATTTTTTCCTGCAAATTCAGGCAGGACACAGTCGGGGATGTCGTATGCAGCAGCGGTTGTGATAACCCTCCTGCACAGACATCTCAGCTTAATAGTCCCAGAGATATTCTGTCGACTTTAGATCAAATGAGGACACTGCTTGCACAGTTCGCTGAGGCTGCTGCAACACTCTCGACCGGTTTCAACCCTAACTAATGGGTGAAAGGCAGCTTCCGAACTTCATCAAAGCTGTGAGTTGGAATTGTAATGGCCTTCTCTAGAATAGACTTGAGTTTCAAGAGTTTCTTGTAGAAAACAACATTGATGTTGCTTTTCTGCAGGAGACTCGTCTTAATGGAGAAACTGTTAGATTTCCTAACTACAAAATGCTCAGAAATGATCGACTTGGACGTCCGGGTGGCGGCATTGCCATTTTGGTGAAACGCTGTCATTCGCATGTTCAGCTTGGCATTTCCAATGATGATACCCATGGTATAGAAACTGTAGGTATTGTTTTCAACACGAAGAGTGGTCCTATGCGTTTGATCAGTGCTTACAACCCTCCGAACAATCGAATACTTCCTGAAGCGCTCGATACACTTTTGATGGAAACAGATCAACCTGTTTTGGTCATGGGTGATCTGAACGCTGAGCACACACAATGGAGTCGTGTCACCAATCAGAATGGTAGGTGACTGTGATGAGCCGACGCATTTCGGTCATCTCAGGCCCGATGTTCTTGACATTGCTTTGGCCAGGAACATCACCTGGAATTGGGACATTCGTACTCTCTTCGAATTGGGCACTGATCACAACCCGGTGATTCTGACTCTAGGGGGTGATCCACCGCCCCAGACAGATCGTATGTGCATCAAGGTGGACTGGGAGAGGTTTCGTTCGCTTCTAGAGACAGGTTACTGAACTCCTGAGAGGAAAGATTCTCCACTTGAGTTGGACGAGGCCGTAGCGCGTTACGAGCTCACCATCAAAAATGCTCTCAGGGATTCCTCCCGAAGGAAACCGGCTCCTAGATATCAGAATAAATTTCCTCGAAGAATTGAAAATCTTATTCGAGATCGAAATCGGGCCAGAAGGGCCTATCGAAGGAGTCTGTTCCCTGGAGACAGAATCCGTCTGAATGAGTTGAATAGGGAGGTTAGAAATAACGTAACCGAGTTTAGAAACGAAAGATTTGACAACACATTAGAAAATTTTGAAAATGACGGACAGCTTTGGAAATTAAATCGAAATTTAAAGTAAAAAAAGACTGATTTCCCCCCTATTCATGGAGAGCTTGGTATGTGCTACGACTCCGAGCCAAAGCTCAAGCTTTTGCTGACTCGATGGAAAGACAATTTAAACTCAATGAGCATCCAGACGATGATCTGGATCGTGATCTTTTGCTAGAAAATCGGGTTCACCGCACTCTGAGAGAACCTGATCGTGATGTCATTCGTCCAGCTTCGTTGGATGAACTTGAGGCGGATTAAATCCCAAAAATGCGCCTGGTTGTGACGGAACTTCTAATTGTATAATTAGGAATTTTCCGGATAACCAGGTGCAGTCATTATTGAATATCATCAACAATTCACTGCGCCTCAAAAGATTTCCTCGAAGGTGGAAGCATGCCATCGTGGTCATGATCCCAAAAAAAGGTCAGAACCCGACCTTCCCGCAAAATTATCGACCAATCAGTTTGTTATGCTGTTCAGCTATGTTGGCTGAAAAAATCGTTCTCGAAAGGCTTGACGATGATGTGGAGGAAAGAAATATCCTACGGAATGAGCAGTTCGGCTTTCGTCGCGCTTACTCCACCGAGCTACAGGTTTTGAGGCTGGTGGAAAATACAATCTCTTCGCTAAACACCAACAATAGTACTCATATTGTCCTTCTAGACATGAGTAAAGCATTTGACAGAGTAGGGCACGATGGCCTGCTCTGCAAATTGATCGATTTCCACTTGCCTTTGAGCCTGATGAAGTGGATAAAGTCGTACCTCATGGGTAGGACATTTCAGAACAAGGTTGACAATTTCCTCTCGGACACGAGAAAAATTGAGGCCGACGTTCCTCAGGGGGCAGTACTGTCTCCTGTATTATACGCACTCTTCACCTCCGATATACCACGAACCGAACACGTGAGAATCTCCCTGTTCGCCGATGATACGGCTTTACTTTCCTCGTCAGTTAACCACCTGATGGGTATTGTTCATTTGCGGAATGCATTAAATGACCTCCAGCAGTGGTACCTGGAGTGGAAAATAAAGTTAAATCCCGATAAAACACAAGCGATCTCGATGGGTCCCAAGAGAAACAACCCGGAAAGGGAAGTGACTATCTCTGGAAGGGAGATAGAATGGTCGAAACAAGTCAAGTACTCAAGGGTTACTGTGGATCGTCGGCTCACCTGGAAGCCGCATGTGAATATAATAAAAAAGGAAATTGGTAAGAAAATCGGCGTACTTTACCCTCTGATTATTAGAAGAAGTAAACTCACTTCAAAAAATAAAGTCAAGATCTATAAAATGATGTTCAGGCCTGTCATTTTGTATGCCTCAGCCGCCTGGGGCTAAACCTGCAGGACTAGCATTCGCGTCCTGGAACGGGCGCAAATGAAAGTCCTGAGGATGATAACGAATGCTCCGTGGTATGTGCGGAATGATCGGATACTTGAAGAGTTGAACCTGCCTTCCATCAGGAGTATAATCAGAGACCGCAATCGGAAAGTATTCGATTGCTCAATAACCCACGAGAACCACCTCGTGAGGGAAGCTACTGATTACAATAAAGACGACTCCTCGCGCTTCAAACGTCCCAGGCACTCCCTGGAGTGATGGGCTATCTATCAACCTATCCCAGGTAGTGAAAGCTGCATCCTCTATAGAAATTTAATTTTTCAAAATTCAGATTCAAAATTCTTTCTCGGCCATTTTTGAGAACCGCTATCATGGGAAGGGCTGGAGACCGGTCTCCAGTCCTTATCCAGTCAAAATTCCACATCCGTGAATGGCTGTTGCCCACTTGTTTGAAGCTCAAAGAGTGAGAGCCTTAGGGCTACACTCGTGTTGAGTAATAGTGATAGAAGATCCTGAACTTGTTAGTTAGTTCGATCGTTTGTCAGTTTGGGTCAAATCTTGCAAGTGAATTTTGACCGACTTTTAGTCGTCCGAATAATTTGAAATTCGGCATGTGATCATAATTCCGGTGACAATGCATTACAAAATTTTTTTTAGAGGAACAAACAGAATGACGGCTCCAAAATGGCGGATGAAATCCGTAATTATGGTCCGATTTCATTTAAAATTGGTATGAGGGGGTTTTTGGGGTCGGAGATAATGTATTTCTGTCAAAATTCATACATTCTAGATGGCGGCCCCAGGATGGAGAACAAGTTTTGTGGTTATGGTTCAATTCGATTCAAAATTGGTATGCGAGGGTTTTCAAGATAAATTGAACATGGCGGCCCCAAAATGGAGGACGAGTTTTGTGATTATGGTCTAATTAGATTCAAAATTCGTATGCGGGGGTTTTTTGGGGGTCGAAAATTATGAATTTATTGTCAAAATTCCCAAATTCGAGATAGCGGCCTCAAGATGGAGGGCGAGTTTTGTGATTATGGTCCGATTCACAAATTGTATGGGGGTTTGGTAATTTTAATTTTTTGTCAAAATTTATGAATTCAAGATGGCGGCATCAAGATGAAAAACGAGTTTTCTGATTATGGTCATATTTTACCCAAAATTGATATGTGGGGGTTTTTGGGTTCGGAGATTATTCATTTTCTGTCAAAATCCACAAATTCAGGAAGGCGAACGAATTTTGTGATTATGGTCAGATTTTATTCAAAATTGGTGTGTGGGAGTTTTTGGGGTCGGAGATTATTTCTTCCACCTCAAAACTCACAGGGAAGAGACCTTGTATAACGACGCTCTATTAGAAATGAACAGATCAAGGCAAACTTACTAAAAAGCAGATAATCAAATAACTAATAAAAACACTTTCTGAAGGCAAGCTTTCATGTAAGCCATGTACGAAAACGTATAAAATGAGCTCAAGTCATCGCTGACAATGACTTTATTATTTTTTGTTGGATTATTTGGTTTCAAAAAGTTTGTCGCGCGAATTGTAATTGAATTAATACTTCGACAAGTTGTTACTTACCAACCAATCACTGGTCAATCTAATTATTTGATACCTACTTTTTTTTATGAACATTTCGCGCGAAAAGCATTTCAAAACCAAATAATTCAACAAAAAATTATCAAATGATTGTCAGCGTTGAATTAAACTCATTTTATACATTTTATTACACGGCTCAAATGGAAGCTGGTCTTCAAGAAGTTGTTTCATCAGTTATTTTATTTTAGATAGGTACTTGCTAAAATTTCGGAACCCTGACTATTCAGGTATAGGAACACGATACATTATTTTAAAAATACTTCAATTATCTTTCAGGATATTCGATAACATACAGGGTGTTCTGTTGAAAAAGTGCACTTTTCACCATTTTTGTATCTATCGGTAAAATTAAAAATTTTGAACGACCCTGTACAACAACTTTCCTCAGACATAACTGATGCACAGGAGAATTGTAAACTACACCCTACATTACAACTTTCCATGAATTTAAGTGCCGTGGAAATCAACATCCAATTGAAGCACAAAGAGTAAGGAAATCAACCAATTTATCGAAAATCGCTGGAGGTACGTATGGGAAAATATTTACATAAGAATCAGATAGCAGCACCTGAACCTTGACTGAAGCCGTCAATTCACGACGACGTTGGGAAAAGGTGAAATTGTTCTCGATGGCTATTGATGAGGACTTGATATCCATTCCAGTTTCGTAACGCACCCCAACCACTAACACTAAATTCTAGGAAAAGCGGTATTTCGAATCGCAAACGGAGCATTGAGTCTTCGACAGCTCAGTTGGTAGAGTGTATGACTAGAGATCTAGAGGATGCAGGTTTCTGCTCGAGGATGATTTTCTAAAAATTCAAAATTTGTCTGAAATACCACAATTTCCCTTTTTTTCTATATATACAGTGTCCGGTAAATTTTTTACAACAAATGGAAAAAAAAATCATTTCAATTTTATCAGAAAATTTTTTTACTCATAAAAGTTTTTGCTTCTGCTCAAACTCGAATTGCAATATCCAAATTTCATTCATTCCCATTCGTATACGGGGGAGGTGGAATAATTTTACTCTCAAATACACCTAAAGTTCAATTGAATAAATGACTTACAATTTGAGGAATATTATAAATTCAGAATTACAGCCTCCTATTCCAAAAATAAATTTTTACTGATCATATGAAGTGAAGTTCCATCCAACTATCAACTGAAAAATTGCATCAACCCCAGTTTTTGTTACCAATGAGAAAACAAAGATATTCTTCATAATTAAGGTATAACAAACGACATCTGCAGTTCAAAATCAATTGAAAGCAATCGAACTGTGTTGCAACCAACGTCAAAAGGTACCAATGAATAGTAGTACTCTAGAGTGAACAGGAATCTGGCATAATTCGCGAAGTCAACTTTGGAAAATATTGGTCAAATAGTAAATAGTATGATCTTGACATTTGATTTTTGTGTTGTTATAATGGCTGCACGCTTGAATCTCCAAGAAAAAATTGAAATTGTTTCAATACATGGCGACAACTATCGAATTTGTCGCGAAACTTCAAATATATTCAATGAGAGGCATCCGGGTAGAAATGTCCATTTTGCAACAATACCAAAAATTTTAAAAAATTTCAAGGAGTCTGGATCAGTTGACAACAAACATAAAGTAACACCCCAAAAAAACGTCACTGTAGATGAAGACGCTGCACTGGATATTGTTTTATCTATTGTGGAGAATCCAAGACTTTCGTTATCTGAAAGGCAGAATAATATTGGCTTTTCCGAACGGTCAATCAGGAGATTATTGAAAAGGAACAAATTCAGACCATATTAACCAAAATTCATTCATACACTCAAATAAAGAGACTTCGATGCACGTTTAGATTTTGCTTTCTAGTTTCATGTCGAAGTTGAAGAAGATAACCATTTCTCCAGAAAATGGTATAGTTATTCTAATCCCAATTGGAACGGCAATAAGAATAAAAGCACTACGAGGAGTGTTCATATGCACTGCCCGGCAAATGAGAAATTTATATACACCAGTGTTTTTACTTTCAAAGCGTTCCTGGTACAATCATAAAAGAATCATGTCGTGTGGAAGAGAATTCCTTCTCGTAACTTTTTATGTCGGTCCAATTGGGATTAGAAATACTATATGGTAAGCTCTCAAAATTGTAGATGGTGGGCAGATGGTAATCCAAATTTCAGAATCGAATGTAAAGATCAATATGGCTTCGAAATAGATGTCTGGTGTGGAATTTTTAATGATAAAATTGTGGGGCCAGTGTTTTTCCGGCAAAATTTGAATGCACAGGAGTATTTAGAAATGTTACAAACAATGTTATTGGATTACTTCGACAGCCTCCCGCTACGTCGTAGAGTCAACATGTTTTTTCAATAAGATGGTGCATCTGTTCACTCGACTCTAGAGATGAGAGCAGGGCTGAATAGGGAAATCCCAATTAAGTGGATAGGGCGATACTCAAACAACCCGTGGCTTGCTAGATCTCCAAACCAAACTGCTACGGATTTTTTTCTGTTAGGATACCTCAAAGAGAAGGTCTACAGACAACGGCTTCCAAGAGATGTTCAACATTCGGAGGATACAATAAGAAATTGCTTTCTGATGATAACCCCGCAAATGCTCATCAACGTACACAAGGAAATTCATAGAAGAATCATGAGATGCATTCAACATGGAGGACGACACATCGAGTAATACAATGGGAATTCCATATTGCTTTATATTTCATATTGAGTTTACTTTCTGGATACCTTCATTGTGAGTGAATTGAAAATAAAGTTGTTATGAGTTGCTTTTCGATGTTCACCTGTCTTTTGATATATATATATATATTTATATATATATGTATATATATATATATATTTATATATATATATATATATTCAATCTATCAACTTCTCAAATAGGTGCGGGTAAAAATACACAGCATATTCGTAGGCACCATAGAAAACTTTACAATATCGCCTTTATATCGTTTATAGTGGTACCATACCATATCTTCAATGAGTTTTGGTGTAATTGTTGCATCCATGGGATATCATACATATTCATGCTGCAGAACTGTATACCTGAGGGATGATTGTAAGGTGTGGAACTGAAATCTCACAGAAATAATCCCTGCTGGAAATTATAATGAAACATTTCTCGCGGATAGTTATTCCAGTGCTAAAATATGACTCAAAATGTGGTGGATGTATTCTCGTAATTTTTTCTCTAAATTTTTTTAGTTTTTTTATACAAAGGTAACATGAACATTCCAATTCAGGTGAGGGTGAGGTGACATTGGATTTGAAATTTTTTGCATGAACAGTTATCATTGGTTATTGTTGAGTTATCGAAGATATATATATTTTTGAAATCAATTGTCAAGCAAATGTCAACACCTGCAGTGAATATGGTGTAGTTGTATTATAAAAGTGAACAAAAAAAGTATGGGATGAAAATTGTGTTTTTACGAAGACAAAACACACTACTCAATGAAAAAGAATTGTATACACTGAAAAAAGTAGTGAAACTTAAAAAAAATGTACGTCCGAATACCCACTTTCAGTGTGCTAAAACTAGTATCCTCAGTTAGGTACAGCAATTGGAACATTACAGGTGATTATTGGTTAACTTTCATAAATTTAATGAATGAGCGGAAAAATGTTGAACTTACATATGTGGGAACACTTCACAAAAACAAACACAAAATAACATTGCAGTTTTTTTCAAATAAATCCAGACAAACTCTCTCAAGCAGCTTCTGATCCACATCGAACTATACTATGGCATCTTCCGTACCAAAAAAGTAGAAGTGTTGTGTTTATTTTTCCGATGCAGCACACTAATATCATCGAAGAGAATGAAAACCCCGAAATCATCAACCTCTACAATAGTACTAAAAGTGGATTTGACGCTCTTGACCAAAAATGCGCGAACTATTCATGCCAAAGACGAATGAGGAGATGGCCAATGATAGTACTTCAAGCAGTGTAAGACATTTCGAAAGTGAATAGCTACAAACGTCTCCTATCAACCCTCTATCTCCATCAATCCTTTGAAATGTCTTGTGGAAAATTTGGCATTAATTTAGAAAAAGCACTTATTCAGGACCATGCAACAGTTAGATCAATCACGAAGAAATTTTTTCAGGATCTTAATTCTATTATAAATAATTTGATGGGAAATAATCGACCTTCACAACCACCAAACGAAGCGGGACCTGCTACATTCAAAAGATGTCCCAGACGAAGAGACCGCTAAACCAAAACGATTTGCGAGGGATGTGGAAAATATGTTTACAAGAATTATTATCCACTGACAGTGGTTGGTTGGTTGAATTTTTCTACTTTTCTCTTACTAAAATAAATTTAAGGCTATAATAAAATGGTATGCCAATGATGCCTGTCAGTTTGCTGTGCCATTGGGCTAATTGGAGTCTTTTGTTTCCACCAACATTACGAATATTACAAACATTTAAGTTTTTTTTGGTTAGGAATCGTTTTTTTTTCATTTTGGTATTCCGTACAGTATATTTCTCGTATATTACAAACCACTGCTAATTATACTTCTTTCATTTGAGAGAAAACCATGATCATGTAGAAGGATCGATCGTTTTAGTATGGATCATAATTAAATTGAAGGGCATGTCAACTCTTCATACCCCGCGATGGTACAAGTGTGACCAAATTCAACGATAGTATTTGAGTGTTAATATTATTCTTAATCTTCGTTATGTAGCATTGATAGCCTTGGTGAAACGAATCGATATTTCGTTTAGAACTGGACCTTCCTCACCCTTTTTGGGAATGTATGTGTTTATCCCCATTCATTAAGGTGATAACCGGAGGGATTCATTTATCTTCCGGCCCATTTCACTGATATCTAGTTTAGCGTAAGTAATAGAGAAACTAGTTAAGGATAGCATCCAAGGCTCTTTACTATTGAATAATATAATATGCACGGGACAATTTTCAACCCGACAAAGGGACCAATAATGCTCTATTTTCATTCATGTCAGAGGTATAAAGGAATATCAATGCAGGCAAGTGCACTGATAGGGTTTTCTAAAATTTCTCCAAAGCCTTTTCGATTGCGTGAATCATGGAACACTGCTGCGAAGCTGCAGCATTACGGAATCAGAAACAAGAGCTTGGAATGGACGATGTCCTACTTGAACAACAGCAGTCGAAGAGTGTGCTATAGCACTGACTCAAATAAGGCTGATATTGAATTGGGTGTGCCCCAGTACTGGGTCCGATCTTATTTTCACTCTATATTAACGATATTATCTAACTGAATATCACTGCGAAGATAACTCTTTTTGAGCGTGACGCATCTTTCCATTGGCATCATATTTCATTAGAACATCTTCAAAATAAAATAGAAAGAGAATTGATTATAATTAAACTATAGTGATTTACACAAGAAAAAACAATACAATCATATTTTGCTGTAATCTAGCAGATTGACCATGACTTATGGAAATATAAAAGAATTATACGATTTCTTGAAATAAATATCGACATTAAACTGAAATCTGATTTGTCACATTACCAATCTCTACAATAAGTTGTTTTCTGGATGTTACGTAAGGATATGGTGATATGATAAGAGGACATATATATTGATTCTTCCATGTTCATTCTCTGCTTGAAAAAATCCTCAAAATGTGATTGGATTCACGTGGATCTCAATTGATCTTCCCAGATCGGATTTCGTGGCCTCAGATCCCATGAATCCTGTCTAAAGTTAGTTTCTTAACAAATCATTGACTCCATTGCTTACTCTGGAGAATCCGAAATCATTTTCACAACATGAAGTCGAATTGGTTCACATGAAATCCTCATTTTGTTATTCAATTTTGCCTGAGAAAATCCTCCAATACATGCTAATAGTAGACAGCGGCAGTTACTATGATTTTGAGGTGCACCAGAGAGTTGTTCGTGCTAGAATCAACTTCTGAGTTGATCCAGGTAAACCACTCACTGATTGTAAGCCATCGTAATGACTGAAAGTATCATTTTACGGAATTATGAGTGAATGGAGGTCATAAAAGTTGAAAAAAGCTGGATACGTGCATTGAAAATGATAATGTACGAGGGAAATGTTTACATAGAAACCTTCCGCACTAGCTGACAAGTGTAGCAGGCAGGAGTCAGTCCTGGAGCTGAAAGCGGGGGTGAGCAGTCAAAGACCTTTCCAGAGCACCACCAGGCGCTCAGATAACTCCAAACACTTCGATAATTCAACAAGGCCTGGTAGCCCAATTGGATGAACGCTCACTCCCAAAGTGCAAGGACCTGTGTTCGATCCCGAGCTGGGCCACGCAATTTTTATTTTATTTTTCATTACAATCAACCACAAAACTTCTACAAGTCAACAAAATATATTACCTTCATTTATCTTCACAACCCTTCAAGACACAAAACAGCATTTTCACACATGACTTGATCCGCAGCTGCCGAAGGCTGCTGAAACTTCATCCAAATGGCCTACCAGGCCTAGATGAATTAACAAAGTGTTTGGAGTTATCTGAGCGCCAGGTGGCGCTCTGGAAGAATCTTTGACCGCCCGCCGTCGGTTTCAGCCCCTGGACTGACTTCTGCCTGCAGAACTACACACTTGTCAGCTAGTGGGGAAGGTTTTAATGTGAAAATTTTCTTTGTACTTTATTATCAAGCCAACATGTTCGAAGAAACAGAGCAGGTTGGAATTTCCAGAGGTACTCCACAGGGGGGCATTTTCCCCCCTTCTGTGGGACATGGTTGTAGATGAACTGCTAATTTCTCTGAATAACCAAGGGTATTACTCTCAAGGGTATGCAGATGACTTGGTCATCCTCATCAAAGGAAAGAATACTCGAACAACCTCAGAGCTAATGCAAAATGCACTAAGGATAGTAGAGGAATGGTGTAACAGAGAGAGCCTAAGGGCAAATCCGAACAAAACAACACTGATTCCCTCAACCCGGAAAAGGAACATGGAAGATCTCATACCTGCCAGACTATTCGGTGAAACATTACAAGTAGTAGGGTAGGTGAAATATCTAGGGCTGGAACCCGCATCTTCAACATGTAACCAATAAAAGCAAGATAACCTTCATGATGTGCAGGAGAGCTTCTGGAAAAACTTGGGGGCTCAAACCGAAAGCCATGCACTGGGTTTACACAGCGGTAATAAGACCAAGAGTAACTTATGGCTCACTCTTACGGTAGCCAAAAACAAATCAAAGACAGGCAAAAACCAACCTTGGGAAAATCCAGAGGCTTGCCTGTCTCTGTATCACGGGTGCGATGAAGAGCACTTCAACAGCTACAATGGAAATCATCCCAAACCTCGAACCCCTTGACTGATATGTCATTGGAGAGGCCAGGATGAGTGCATACAGACTGAAACAAACAAAAACCTGGAGAATCCGAACAACTGGACATACCAGAATCACTCATGTAATCAACACCGAAGACTTGAAATGATTTCAGACTACAAGCAACCCCTATACTCATTCGAAAAACCATTCGAAACACGAATTGACGAATCTGGATGAGCCCCGAGTATAGAATCACAATCAACTGCGGACATAATTTGGTATACAGACGGATCAAAGACAGTTGAAGGAACGGGAGCAGAAATACATGAGGTAAGGCCAAGAAGGGATTACATGATACCACTTGGCAAATGCTCCACGATTTTCCAAGCTGAAACACATGTTATCATGGTATGCATTCAGAAGAATCTAGAAAATGGTTATAGGAAAAAACACATCTACATTCTATCTGACTGTCAAAGTGCTATCAAAGCACTCAACTCTATACAGATAAAGTCTAAACTGGTCTGAAACTGCCTCCAGAACCTCATCAAGCCGGCAGAACACAACAAGGTCACCTTGATGTGGGTGCCAGGTCATAGGAGCATTGAAGGCAATGAAAAAGCGGACCAGCTAGCTAGACAAGCATCTGAAACGCTATTCACAGGGCCAGAACCTGTACACGGGATTAACAAAAACTGATGCAGGACCCTGATCGACGAATGGATGGAGAGAAGACACCAACAATATTGAGATCAAACTATCGGGCAAATACACAGCAAAGTCATGGTAGGGCATCCAAACCGGACCCTGACGGCTGACCTTCCGAACCTGAACAGAACGAAGGCACGTATAATAAAAGGTCTGTTGACTGGACACTGCGGTCCAAGAAAACACCTAAACACCATGGGAGTACGCAGAGAAACCGTAGAGTGTAGGCTATGTGATGAAGAGGAGGAAACGGCCTCTCATATTATCTTCGACTGTGACGCCCTGAGTAGTAGGCGACACAGAACCTCTGGAGAGATCAGCAGGCATGAATCCGAAGAACCTTATGAACAGGCTACTAAACCTAATCAAAGGCACAAACCTATTTGAATGAGGAACCACTGACGACACGGTGATACACAGCTGGTCGCAGTGTCAAGGGAAGCTGAGTGCCAACCCTGTCTCTGGCTTGTCAGCTTTCAACCAACCAACCAACAATATCATTTTCAATTTTCCAAGCCAACCCTCTATCCATAAAGAATGAGAGTGGTGCATGCAAATCATCATATTCGTGAATGGAAGTTAATCGAATTCAAAGACTGATTTGAGTGAAAGATTCATGTGTCGGAAGGAGTTGGTGTAGTTTCTTTCTTCATATATGATGATATAATGCAAATGATTATGATTATGATTATAAAAGTGGTTTTTTCCATTTCGAAAATTGAAAAGCAGGTCTCTTCTCATTTAGGAACTCCCTCACAAGCATAATCTGTTATATACTGTCTTGGAAGGCAAAATAAGAGACAAATTATTAGTGTTTTTTCAAGAGATACTGAACCATAACAAAATTCTTCATTTACCATTCATTTTCCCCACAAAATATGATGAATATAACTGAACTGGTGGAACTTAAGGAATATTTGATTTATAAAAAAGCAGATGTAGCTTATGAACATGAGGAAGATAACAGATTGAAATCAACTCAAAATTCAACCTTGTTCATGCAGTACTCTTCGAAAGGAGGTATTTTCAATCATCCCCTTTTATAAGTGGTGTGTTCAGATTGATCAATGCGCATTAAATGATAACAGGGTGATGTAATACGTTAATCAGTTCGTTGTTTGTAACAGCATGTGATCTCAGAAAGTTGAATTCTCGTATTCTACGTACCACTCTCTGTATGTAAATTCTCAGAGAAGCAATTCTTTTACTTTGTTTCACTTCTTCTGGAGTACTTCTGGTGTTAGTAAACACTGAGGGTGACCTTATCAAAAATCATCCCTTAGTTTCTAGTACTGAACCTATTGTTTGAAGCCTCGATCTACCATAACATGTACATTTACACAAATACTTTCTGAATATTTTCTCTGAACAATAATTTCATGTCACTCATTCTACCTCCAAATGGCTTAGAGATAAAGTTTAGGAAACTCCTTGGTATGCTTGGTATCAACATTTTTACAGTTCTACAATTTTTATATTGGGACCGTGTAGCTGATTGTGAAACATGATCAGAGGGTTTTTGAATTTCAATTTCAGAACAATCAATTATTCTCTCCCTTTTTTTATATCTAGCTCTGAATGGTAAAGGCAGAGTTTTTTCAATATTGTCAGTGTTTGTCAGCCAAAAAATTATATTCCGTAGAACATTGGCTACTTTTGGTATTGCTCCAATGGAAACTCTATGGATTTGAGAAGTTCTCATACCAAAATCTACAGCTGAATGGAAGAAGGGATCATAATTAAATCTATTTTTTTTAACTATCACCGCATATTATAAGGTACATCTGCTTTGTTTGGAATCATATCCAGAACACCACAAACGTCTACCAGAACAAAAAAAATTCGGATACATTTTCAATAATATCGATCTTATTTCAGTTTTTCT
>JAFIRS010008481.1:0-16707 GCA_018342105.1 Gonioctena quinquepunctata
CCTGTACCCATTTTGTCGACTAGCAGGCGGAAAGGATAGCCGGAATACAAATTTTCAAGCGCTGGCAGTTTTTTTGGGAGGCCGAGAGTTCAGGCCTGGCCTTCCAGCCAATATGACAACTAACCATACGGTTTGCCTTCGGGTTTGCAAATCAAAAGGCCTGCCTTCCGGAAAACCGCATCGTGTATGGCGGCCTTTTGAGTACTTGTGGTTTTCTTAGGAATTTTCTGCAAAAAACCATATCCTGAACAATATTTTTCGATATTGTGATTATTGGTTCTTTGTGAATACTGTGAAGGGAGTGGATATGTCTATGGAAGTTTTACAAACATAGATTTTCCAGTTTAAAAATATATTGACATGATGATGAACCTAAAAATTTTTCTTTTTTTGATTTTATAAAAGTTTTTTGCTTGCTTGTGGGTTGTGGAAACCGATCCAATCGAGACAAGCACGTGAAAATGTTTCGATTTCACATTGTTAAGACAGCTTTTTTGCTGTTTTATTTTGTCCAGGCTTATATTTAATTTTAACTTTTTATTGTTCTGCAGGATTTATATAGAGAAAAGAAATTTTTCACAATCACATTTCGACATTTTTGACTTGCACTCAATGGTTCCCTTCAACTCCTTTTATATATCATCAATCACGGTTAGAGTGTCATTTCCGAAGTTTTTATTATTTGGCTACCAAAGAAGGAGTTACAAAACACTATGAGCTTGTGTTTGAGGAAAGTGTTTTCATTTGAGGAAAACTGAGTATTACAATATATTATCAGATAATATATCCACTGAACGTCTGCAAAGTTTACCACTAAAAACCACAAAGAAATAATGATCCTCGTACACTGTGCTGTGCTGTGTTTGTCTACCGATCAGCTTATACAGCCATGTTGTGACGTCAGCTGACAGTGCTCAAGGTCGAGTAATTCTAACGTGGTCATTTCGAACTAAGTTATACTGTGTAAAATTTTTAATTTCCAATATAGTTTTTCTGAAATCGCTCACGAATGCCTACTTTCTCGGAGCAACTTCAGTCCCCAAAATACGCTAATCTAGTATTTTAGTCCGTTGGTTGCTAAGCAACGAACTTTCCCGGTTCTTCACCGGTTCTTTATATACATTTCAGACAGAAAATAAATAAACAACCAACTCACATTAAGAACATTTATTGAATATATTATTACACATATGGAACGTTTATTATAACTATTTTTGTTGCAGTTTGTACAATTATTGAATATAGGCTGAACTCTTTCTGAAAAGTCATCCTCTTTGTCACTTCCTCCTCTGAATTTATCTATTATGTTACCTGAATAGTCAGCGACGTTATTGCTGTTTTCTTCTTCGGCAATAATACTAATTGTATTAGCAGATTTCTCTTTGTCACTTACCCCTCTAAATATTTCATGTGCTATGTCTACTTTATTTGTAAAAGATTCCTCTATATATGCTTCTGCAACGGTTGATGATTCCCATCCCCCATGCCTCTTTAAAGCAATTAAATCTGCCCCAGTATTAACCAAAATTGTCGCAGAGGACCGATGGAAACAATGTCCTTTGTATTCATGTGAATATGGCAAATTTGAAAACTATGTGACAATTTGAGGCATTTTGCCAAACTGATGTATTCCCACTACTTGCCTGCAACCTTTCCCATTTGAATATTCAAAGAAAAAGCCAATTTTCAAAATTTTCTGGACGACATGCAACATATTTCCTATTCAATGGCATATAAGTTTCGTTTATCACAAATGATCTTGGTTTGTTCGTATTATTATCGGGTATTTTAATCAAAAGCTTAGATCCAAAACCTTCTGTCATTCAAATTTAATTGATATAGTTCATCACAGCGTCATGCACCGGCAACACCAAATATCAAGGCAACCTAAAAAGTAAACACTTCATAAATATCTGGGTAATTTTAAAATACTAACATTCTAAACGTCCTTATTCATTTAGTATATACAGTGCTTCTCAAAAGTCCCCTACCCCCCTCTTATTTGTGGAACGATTATACATAAACAAGTGAAATTCGGAAACTAAATATTAAAGATTGTTTACTTCCCTACTAGTGATGATAGATGACGAAATCGTCAAAGATGACGTCACAAGACCATTGTGACCAATAATTTTAAATGAAACCCTACGACAAGCGACACCTCTTTTAAAAGGTATCGAAAAAACCTATTCAATTATACTAATTTTGTTTGTGTTTATGGCAGTTTTGGCAACTCGCTTTTGAAAAACGCAAAGCTGTGATGAATTAAATCAGTTAATACTAAAATTCCAAATTCAAGCTCCGCCTCTGGATAGTTGTCAAATAAGCTGACGTTTTTGTTAGTCTCCCTAATTCGACGTTTTTGTAATTGTCCAAGTTTTTGTACATTTAATAATTTGTGTATTGTTGATCGAACGTTCAACTGTTTTAGCAGCTTTTGATACTCATTAGTAAACATTAAAATTTAAATTCCATTCAGTATGATATTAATTACAGATTTAAGAATCAGTATCTACTTGAAGAAATTGCTCGAAGCGACCTCCATTTACTTCCTTACAGTGAAATATCCTATTTTTAAACTGTTATCGTACTTTTGCAAATGTGTCTGCGGAAACAGCCTCACATTCTGCAACATTACGTTGTTTTAAAACGTCAATATTGTCAGGTTCAGTGGCGTAAACCTTCGATTTGAGGTATTCCCACAGAAAAAAATCCAAAGGTGTGAGGTCGGGTAATCGAGCTGGCCATTCCGTTGAACCTCGTCGTTCAATCCATCTACCACGATACTCCTCATCCAAATACTGTCCAACTGCACCGTAATAGTGTGGAGTAGCACCATCCTGTTGGAATGTTATTTCCAAATTGCCGAATTCATCTGGATTATCTTCCAATATTTCAAGGATTAACGGTTCTATTGCGTTTTGCAACAGCTCCAGATAAACCTCACCAGTTAAATTAGTATTTAAAAAAGAGGCCCAACGATGTGGTTTCCCAGAATACCTGCCCAAACATTCACCTTCTGGGGAAATTGGGTATGTGTTTCACGAAACAGGTGAGGATTTGCGTCACTCCAATACCTCACATTTATTTACATTCCCATTTAGATAGAAAGTACTTTCGCCCCTAAAACAAATTGTTTTGACAAAGTCTGGCTGTTGGTTAATTTTAGTTTCCATATTTTCACAAAATTCTAGTCTTCGGTCTGGGTCGTCGTCTGAGAGTTGATGAACCATTTTTAATTTGTATGGATGAAATTTGTTTTTTTTCAACACCCTGTTTACTGTACTTCGACTAACTCCACAGGTAGATGCAACGTGAGTTGTTGAAGAAGTAGGATTAAATATTACTTCTGCCAGTATATCAATTTTTTTCTCATCAGAAATTTCTGGTCTAGCTGATCGTTTCGCATCATTAATACTACCTGTTGTTTCGAACTTACGAAGAAGCTCCCTCAAATAAGTCCTCGAAACGGGGCAATCGGTAAACCTCTCATTAAAAATGCGTTCTGCTGCATGAATATTTTGTCCAGTTTCACCAAGAATTAGGATCGCTGCTACTTTATCACCTAAAGCACGTACCATTTCGCTTCTTGAAGCACTTAAACGTTCGGCTCACAACAGTTTAACTAATTATTAAAATGTACAAAAATATTGAAAGTATCAAAAGCTGCTAAAACAGTTGAACGTTCGATCAACAATACACAAATTATTAAATGTACAAAAACTTGGACAATTACAAAAACGTCGAATTAGGGAGACTAACAAAAACGTCAGCTTATTTGACAACTATCCAGAGGCGGAGCTTGAATTTGGAATTTTAGTATTAACTGATTTAATTCATCACAGCTTTGCGTTTTTCAAAAGCGAGTTGCCAAAACTGCCATAAACACAAACAAAATTAGTATAATTGAATAGGTTTTTTCGATACCTTTTAAAAGAGGTGTCGCTTGCCATAGGGTTCCATTTAAAATTATTGGTGACAATGGCCTTGTGACGTCATCTTTGACGATTTCGTCATCTATCATCACTAGTAGGGAAGTTTACAACCTTTTATATTCAATTTCCAAATTTCACTTGTTTATGTATAATCGTTCCAAAAATAAGAGGGGGGGAGGGACTTTTGAGAAGCACTGTATAATCTGATGCTTGAGTAATAAACGTTTCAATTTGTTCATCTGACTCCTTTGGTTCATAGTTGTCACTTTGACGTTTCCGGAAAGCACGTAATTTCGAATATTTTGTAATATGAACATCATCTTTTGTACTGAGTGTAGCTCTCAGCATGGAGTGATTTGACCATGACGTAGATGCCTTCAACTTTGTAGGAAAATCGGAAAAGTATGCAATCATGACATTTTCAGATTGGGAGGTCGTCTTTTTCTCTTGGCAATAATCCATGAAAGGTTTTAAGCGTATTCATATTTTGCCTTTGATTTATTAGGCAATCAATTTAAGATGACATTTTTAGCAGCATTTACTAACTCTGGTGGTGTCCCGCACATAAGAACATCTTCATAACTATCCATTTTTAATATTTTTCAGCGATAAGTAGGTATTAAACCGAAATAAGTAGTGAATCTCTGACTTTTGTCACAACAATAAACAAACAGTGATTGTCAAGGAAACGATTTCATAGGCAATAAGATGGTAATCAAAAATTGTTATGCATTTATAGAAAATCCCTAATCAATGATAATGTTGATTGCGATTTCAGAAAAGATAGTATGTGTACCTCCTAGTAAAAGCACATTTCCAGAATTCAATGCTTGTTGGCCTCGGCCAACAATTTACATTGTCGTCCGGGAATGTATTGCTTTCACTACTAGATTCTCAATGTACTATTATTTCATTATTTTGGTCACCCTGTATGATGCAAACGATTCAATATTGAAATCACCCGTGATGACAGTGCTATTGTTGTAAGCAATATGGATGTTGGCGAGTATTTCAAATAGGAATGCATGTACGTTGCACCATGAACATTTCTGGGAAGCCCATTGTGCACTGTGGTCATCCAACGATTAATAACATTTTGCAAATTATGTTTTCACTGAATTCTATAAAAAGTATTCATAAATTTGTGACCAAATGTATACCCCTAGAAACAACAGAAATATGAAGATATATCGTTACAGCAACCGAAAAGTCGAGAAAATGATCGTAGCTATAAATATTTCATTCTCATAACTGTAACATTATCCTCCAATCCATCCGATAGCAACTATATTGGTCTATAAATCCTTCCCGGAATCCCAGCTAAACAACAATGATCCCGATTGATAAAGTAGGAAGGAAGGTTGACGCGAAATGGGTATCAAATAAAAACAAAATATCATTCCGAAGATCCGGGTAAACCCATGAGAGAAGTCACCGGAAGAAGTTCTGAATAAATAAACGATTCTCTTGACCGACGCGTCGAGTCTGCTGATAGAAAATGAGCGAAGGTGTGGAATTACCACAGGAAAGTTTTCAATGCGTGGGGCATGGTCCGTTTAGAAATGGTTACAAATATTGTAGTGGAAATTCCCCAGGATTTTACGTGATGCCAATACAGTAAACTGTAAATTCCCAAACTTCCTTTATGGGATGTGGAACCTCTTCTGCATATAAAATTCAATGGAAAAATCCTGCATTCTAGTGCCCTAATCAAAATATATGTATTTACATATTTTGATTGTATCAGTACTCATTACAATATTAAATTCGTGCTTCATTATATTAATTATTCATACCGCACTGAAAAGTGAAATGATTTGCAGATTAGCGGTTGATGCTCTAAAATTGTTTTTTTTTCTGTTCCGTACATCAAAAGGAGAAACCGGAATATTTATAAGATCACTCACGTATACGTGAGTCTGCCATAAACGCAATTATAAAAATATAACGTCATAATTGGAACTAAAATAATATATTTTATACACGCTCCTCAAAATGTCTACTTTGGATAGATAGATAGATAGATAGATGTTTATTAACTACGGATATAAGGATACATTAGTAGAAGTCATAATACAGTTAAAAAAAATCTGCGCAAAGATCCTTAAGAACATTAGAAATAAAAAAGAAAAATATATATTTATATATATATATATATATATATATATATATATATATATATAAACAGTTAATGTACAACATTGAGTGAAATAGATCTGATATATAAACACACAAACGTACATACATACAGACTTGATAATAGGTACATATTAGAAAAGTTATAGAAATTCAAGCACTGAGGTTGAGGCAACATATTCCTCTGTACTATAAAAATATTTTTTAATTAGATATTCCATGATTTGTTTTTTGAACATTGGCAAGGGTAAATTCCTGGTAGTGAACGGTAAGACATTGTAAAGATTGACATCGAGTGAGTTCTTTGAGGATTTCTGTAAGTTAAACCGGTAAGGTCTCAATAGGTTAGCCCCACAGGTGTTATACTCGTGAAAATGGGAGTTGGTCGGAAAGCTATCTTTATGTTTATGTATTTCCAAGAGAGTATGGTATATGAAAATAGATGGTAATGGCATGATGCCCAAATTAATGAAAAGGGGCCTACATGAATTTCGGTAACCTGCATTTGAAATTGTTCTAATTGCGCGTTTTTGGAGCATGAAAACTTTTGTAGCATTGGAGGAGTTGCCCCAGAGCAGAGTTCCATAGCTAGCATGGGAATGAAAAAATGCATAGTACGCCGAGAGAAGCGTTTCCAAGCTTACAAAGTTTCTCAATTGCCTGAGTAAGAAAATATATTTTGAGAGTTTCTGGCTCAGTGCTTCTACAGTGAGGTGCCCAATTCAAACTGTCATCAAGTGTAATTCCCAATAAGTTGACGGTTTTTCCCACTGAGATGTTATGAAAATATGATTTGTTGGGTTTTTCCTTTATTGAGTTTTAGTAGATTGGAGTTGAACCGCGATTCAGCTTGTTTTTCGGCATGTGACATGGAGGCAAGCAGAGTCTGGCAGTTCTTGTCAGAGCATAAAATGGATGTGTCATCGGCATAGATGACACATTTGTAGGGTTGTAGTTCTCAAAAGAGATCATTGATATAGACAATAAACAGAAGAGGCCCCAGAACGGATCCTTGGGGAACACCAAATTCAATTGGCTGTAGATCAGATGTTCTGTTATTGCCTAGATCAACAAGCTGTTTTCTGTTCGTCAGATAGGATAAAAAGAGTGAGAGTGCCAGACCTCTAACTCCATATTCTTCCAGTTTATGTGACATATTAATATGAGAGACACAGTCGAACGCTTTACTCAAGTCACATAGTGTTGCAGAGCTGTGATGACCCTTTTCAAATCCGTCGACTATATCCCTCACAACTCGTGCTACTGCTTGAACAGTGGAGCACGATTTCCGGGAACCGTATTGGTCCGAGTTTAGAAGATTGTTCTCCTCAAAATAAAGTTCGAGCCGTTTTTTGAGAATAATTTCGAAAATTTTACCAAAAATGGGAACGATAGAAATGGGTCGATAGTTTTCAGCTTGATTTTGGTCACCTTTTTTAAAACAGGGATGACTTTGCTGATTTTAAATTTATCAGGAAAAGATCCTTCGCTGATACAAGTATTGAAGATAGACGTCAGTGGATCAACCAAATATATACAGGTTTCTTTTATGATTTTGCTGTTAAGATTGTATACATCAAGGCAATAGGAGTTTTTCAGCTCGTGTATAGCATTAAAAACTTCGGATGGAGTGATGGGTTCAAGAAAAAAAGACCCGGGTGAGGTAGGTTTAAGTTTATTGTCCAGTGATTTCAGAGAAAGGGTATTAGCATTGAGTGGGAGTTGACTCATTATGGTTTCGGCAATGGTGGTAAAGTATGAGTTGAATTGGTGTGGAGAGATCGAGTCGGACATTACATGAGATGCTGGTTTACTTTTTTCAAAATTGATCAGCCGCCAGCTATCTCTAATTTTATTATCAGATTGGTTGATAAAATTATCGCATGATTTTTTTTAGACTCGATAATGGCCTTTTGATATTTATTGTTGATCACTTTGAAAGCTTGCTTATGAACGGGATCATTTGTTGCATCGTAAATTATCTTTACCGCACGTACCGTATCCCTTAATTTTCTCAGATCGTCATTGAACCACCTGAGAGGATATTTGTGTGCAAATTCACAGGATATTTTTTTGAGAGGAAAATGTTCCTCTACTAGACGACAGTATAGGTTTAGGAGGAAATCCACCTTGTTTTTCGAGGAGTTTGAGAGTGGAATGTGTTCCAGTTAACTGTATGTAACGAGGCTCGGAAGGCGAGTATTCCCTGGCTGGTTATTTGCCTCCTGAAATACGGGGCACTTTTTTGTCTCTCGAAATTTCTAAGACTCAGTACCTGGGCGTAGTGGTCGGAAAGACAGGGATCGATTACGCCAGTCTGATGGCACGTTTCATCTAAATTTGTTAAAATGTTGTCAATGCAGCTGCTAGAGCCATTTTCAATCCTAGTAAACTCAGCAATAGTTGAATGAAGGCCAAAGGAGTTTATTAGGCAGATCAAATTACTGAGATCAGTGGATGGTCTCAGGAAATTGATATTGAAATCACCCAGAAGAATGATTTTTACAAATTTTTCCGAGATAGAGATAAGAAGTTCTTCTAATTTGTGGAAAAAAATGGTACAGTCATTTATGCAAGCTGATCTATATATTGTGATAACGGCAATTTTAGAAGTGCTGAGTTCAATGCCACACACTTCGATGTCACGCTCGATACAATAATCCCCTTAGTGAAGAGGTTTGAATTTAATGTTATCACGTACAAATATAGCTACACCACCGTGTATATGGTTGGTTCTACTGAAATACGTTGCCAAATTATAGTCAGGAATATTACAGAATTGTAGACAATCGTCATTTAACCAGTGCTCGGAAAAACAAAGAACACTAAATTTATTATTGCAGTCTAGAAACATAGAGAGTTTTTCCAGTTTGTTCGAAAGTTTACGTACAATTAAATGAAAAATACTCACTTCGTCAGAATTAATTAATTTACAGATCTTACTACTGCCACTATGATGTTTCGGGTGGTACTCTTTTTTTCTTGAGAAAAAACCGTCTAACATGAGCACCCATGGGCCAGACAGATTCATCCCAGGCTTTTTCGAGGTTGCATTGGTTTATGCATACCGTGAAGGACGAGTAGAGCTGTGGAAACATTGAATGAATTTTTTTGATTTTAGCTTCGGGAAAAGAGCCCTTTATATCACGGAGAAGTTCTTCAGATGTTGTCGAAGGTGTCAGTTTATAGACATGCAGCAAGCAAGTTTTGTTGATTCCTGCTGTCGAACAGTTCGGCGATTTTCCTACAATAGGTTTATTAGTGCCACGATATGATTTTCTTCCTGTGGGAAAGGGATTACTCCGTTGAGCAGGGCCATGGTTCAATTCAATGAATTTTTGACATTCCAGGTTGGACTCGACTTCATGCAATGCAATACTGAAAATAGCCCACAAAATGCCACTTTACAGGACTTATCCTTGAGGTGGTTATGGAAATATTTTAGCGGACTAAAATTTGATTATCTAACTTATAATTAATATCCTGTTAACGTTTCAGGTGACGCAATCTACTTACCATTATTCAAAATTTTGTAGTGACAGCACCCATTTTCTTCGAAATATCCTTTTGGGATACTTCTTGATAAACAATTGCTTGCTACATTCATAGAGCTCTCCTAGACTATCCCAAAATATTGGTAATAAAAAATCATAATGCAAGAAGCGTCTCTGAAGGAGTAATTATGAAAATAAAATATGTATGCCTTGATGTGTCTACACGATCCAGTAGGCTTGTCTGGTCAAAGCCTCCGACGACACTTGGACCTACTGGCCCATTGTATCTTGCCTGTTGTTCACTTCTTCAGCATCCACCCATTCCAGTAATTTCGTGCCCTGCACAAGTTTGTACATGTGCTTTGCTGGATGTGTGCGGTTCACCAATTGGTTGCCCGAAAACTGACTGCCTTCTGCGGTCCACAGTATGTGTGATACTGTTTCTGGTTCCTTAGCGCATAATCTGCATGTAAGGTCGCCATTGAAGTGTGCCATTTTATTAAGATGCTCTTCTACTGGCGCGTGTCCAGTCATTAGCCCCGTAATTATTTTCAGTTGTTTCCTGTTTAGAGTTAGAAGGTCTGCTGTTTTTTTCCAGCACGGGCCTTCGATGTACTCTGGGATGTCATTCCAGTGTTGTTTGTGTTTTTCCTGGATCCAGTCTTCAACAGACGCTCGTGCCGTGCGCTTCGGTACCCCGGAAGTCTGTCCTGGTTCGTTTTCCGATCCTCTTCTAGCGAGTCCGTCGGCTGTTTCTATCCCTGATGTCCTGGTACCGAAATCAGCTTGACGCGGTTTTGTTCTGCTAGAATTGTCAGTTCCTCTTTGCAGGTCCATATCAGTTGGGACATCACTTCCTTGTTACTCAGAGCTTTCAGTGCCGCCTGGCTGTCTGAGAGAATGTGGATCTGTTTCTCTACTATTGCTCTCCTATTGTCTTTCACACATTGAAGGATCGCGTAGACCTCTGCTTGCAATACAGAGGTGTGAGTACCCAGAGAGTAGCTACACTCGGTTCTTGGGTTACTAGAATACACTCCTGCTCCTGCACCATTCTCCATCTTCGATCCGCCTTTCTGGTATAGATGCCCTGTATGACTTGTCAAATGAGAATCGTTTAACGATGTGGTCTGATCTCATGTCTAGCGGCACCTAGCCGTGCCTCTTTCTGTATCACCAGGTAAGGGTGAGGCAATCCCAGCAGTGTCTCCATGGCTGCAGTGGGCATTGATTTCATTGCTCCTGTAATGCATATTCAGGCAAGTCTTTGCACCTTGCCCAGTTTAGCTTTGACACTCCTTTGCTGTGTCTTTCTCCACCACACCAGGGAAGCATCCCAGATAACACATGGACATCCAATGGATGTCCATTGGACATCCTTCATGAATTTTATGGGTGTACTATGGACATCCAATTATATCCAAAATATATCTTATGGACATCCGATGGATGTCCAAAGTGGTACAACCTGTACATCCATAGAATATCCTTCAAGGATATCCATAAGATATCCTCCAGAGATGTCCATAAGATATCTTTCAAAGTTATCCATAAGATATACTTCATCTTCCAGGGATATTCAAAAGCTATCTGAAAGATTCCTTGAGAGATATTCTAAAGATATTCTTCGGGGATATCCATCGAAGATAAAATATAGTAATGGCGATCTGGAGGGCAATGAAATAATGGTATTGAACAAAAAAGATGTATTAATAAACTCTGGTATCAAAAAAAAACTCATAAACTTTGGGGTAATCAACAAATAAAATGTATATGTAAACTCTAAAATAAAAACAGAATATTAAATGCAGAATAATCATAAGAATAAAGTTACAGAAAAAATAGAATGCTATTTTCTTCGTCCATCAGGTGTTTCCTTTATTCTAGAAGATGACAGATGCCTTTCTTTGGCCCTTCTCAGCCAAGCTTAGATGGCTTCTTCAGTAGCTTTTTCATTTTCCGTCGAATCACTGAGGTCAGCCGCTTCTGCAATGATATGTATATATTCACGGGTATAATTGATGTTGAAATCTACAAAAAAATAATGAGAAATATTATGCTTTCTTTTGAATTCGAATACTGATGTTGATAATATATACCACTGCCATAGTTTTTCTCTCTCTTTATTGGTATACATATGAGCATTATTGACATAAACTTTTCTTGGAAATTTCACTGAACTAGCAGTCTGTTATGAGGCAATACAAATTATTATCAATTAAACAGAGCAACTGAATGGGCTTTTCACCTAGTGATAATTCAGCCAGTTTTAGTTGTCCTGTTTATTTTTTTTGCTCCATACCAGCAATATTTGGAGGCAAACATATTAGTGAGCATGGAAGAAAGGCATCGTTTCACAAAGTCATATTTTTGAGATTTCATTTAGGTTCCTAAAAAAAGGGTTCTAGAAAAAGGAATAGATAAACATACAACTTACCCACAGCAGCTTTGAATTTCGATCCAGTTCCCAAATATTATTTCGAAAGATTCATTTTTTCAGTGCAATCAATAGGAAAATGTTCGAATCTACTGATGAACCATCTTCATCACATGTCCACTGTTGTAGGCATTCACACCATTTTTAATCTGGGCACTGTGACATTTGAAAAACTCGTGTATTGTGGCAAATGTAACGACGTGCTTTTTAGCATTTCTGAAAATATCGAAACTCAAACATCAAACACATAAATGCATTGGAAATAATGGATGTTTATAGGTTATGTCCTTTTCAATTCATATTTACCTGTATTCGGCCAATATAGAATTCCCTTTGGAAACAATCAATTGCTACAGATGAAAACCATTATGTCCAGACCAACAGGGTATCAAAAACGAAGGAGAATAGAAAAAAATCACGACTTTTGTTTGGATTCAGTGCTATGACTATGACCTTCTTCAACAAAATAAAATGACAGACGTCGCCAGTAATTATGCGTTATGCGCGTATAGTATGGCCTGTCGCAGACACATGTATATCCGTTCTGTGGTCGCAGAGGGTCCCCGCGACAAAGGTACAATTTGTGTATCTACGAGAATGTTTAAATTCATTTATGATTGCTTCGGATATCTCATGGCCATCCCTAGGATATCTTCTGAAGGATATCTATTTCAAGTCCGTCGATGGATATCCATTTCTAATCAAGTAGAAAAACGAAACATGAGATTTTTCCAAAAAAATTAATCCATATGTACGAGCATGATGAAAGAAACTCAGAAATTGACACAATAAAAATCAATCTTGCAATTTAAACTCATCCATATTTGATCCGGATATCTTATGGCCATCCATAAGATATCTTCTGAAGGATATCCATTTCAAATTCGTCGACGGATATCTTATGGATGTCCATTTCAAATCCAGGGATATCCCGACCAGAATTGGACATGAAATGAATATCCATAGGATATCCTGTGTTATCTGGGATATTTTATGGCCGCTTTTACCACCATGTTGTACAACCAGTGTAACATGTATATTTCAGCTTCCACTTCTTACTAAAATAGCGTCCTGTCACAATTAATATAGTCTCAGCTTTACTGGTGACTTTTGTCACATGTTGCTTCCAGGTCAGTTTCGAGTCAAATATCACCCCGAGATATTTGACCTCTCCCTTGCTCTCTCTCTCCTCGAAGTTGTATAGATCCTAGCCCGTCTAATTTGCGTCTCTGAGTAAATGTTACTATGGTGGCCTTTTGAGGGTTGATGTTCAATCCGCCCAACTGGTTATGGAGTTCAGGCTTCTTGCTTGCGATCCCTATTCGTGGTGTTGAATTCCCCCTGTTCTGGCCTTCTTCTTTCAGGAACATGACAGAACTGGAGAAAGAACTCTCCCCTATGGGCATCATCTGGCCCATACGGCTGTATATATAATCCTGTTTCTCAGCAGTTTTCTAGATTCCTTTCCGTCTAAGAAACCTGGTGATTAAGTCTATAGAGGTGTTATTGAAAGCTCTATCAATATCTAGGAAGGCCGCCATTGGTACTTCTTTATTTTCCAACGTGTTATTCACTTTCTCTACCAGTTTGTGGAGTGGTGTTTCTGTTGAGCTGCCAGTTCAGTAAGCATATTGTTCTCGATGCAGTGGCCTTTCTACCAGTGCATCGTCCCTTATATGCCTATCCATCAGCTTCTCTAGGGTCTTCAGCCCAAACGACAAAAGTCTTATCAGTCTTAAGGACTTCGCCGTTTCCCGCCCAGTTTTCCCAGGTTTTGGTATGAAGATTACCCTATTGTTCCACCATGGCCTTGGTATGTGTCTAAGAGCCAGTCTGCTTCTCAGTATTCCACAGAGCCTTCTGTGCAGTAGTTCCATTCCCTTCTGCAGCAGTGCCGGGTGAATTCTGTCTGGTCCCGGTGATTTGAATGGTTAGAGTGAGCTTATTTTCACTAACGACCAACTTCCCCTGGTACCCTTTTTCAGAGCCTCCGGTTCATTCCCATTAGCGGGTGTCTCTACTATTTGAGCCCCATGGGACTGAACCCTGAAGACTTTCTTTATGGTTTCTTTTCCCGTAGTGGTGTTCTCCTTGTTCACTTTTAAGGGAGTATATTTCTTGGTGTTCGTCCTTAGAGAGAATTCTCCGTAGTCTGGCGCACTCTTGAGTACTTTCTATCTCCTCACAGTACCTCCTCCAGGAGTCTCTCTCGGCTTTATTTGGTACCTTTCTGTAGCTGGTCATGGCGTTCTTGTAGTCATCCCACCTTCCAGTTTTCTTGGCACTGTTGAATTTTTTCCTCATTTGCTCCTTAATTCAGCTTTCCACCAGGGCACGTTCCTGGTGGGTTTGGAGTTCCTTGTGCTGAGGTGTCAATTGAACGCAGAGATGATTGTGTCATTGAGTTGCTCCACTGCCATCTCTAGGTCCTCGATTGTATTTATCGGTCTTTGAAATCCAGGAACATTGCGTGCTTGGTCTGCCTTGTATGCTTCCCATTCTGTTTTACTCGGATTTCGATAAGTTTCTGTAGTGGTGTTGCTCTTTATTTTGGAGTTATGTCTGTGGTCTGAACAACTCTCCTCTTCAAACACATGCCATTCTGCAACAAAAGTACTCACATAAGTGGAGGCTATTGTTACGTCGAGTACCTCCCTTTTGTTTTTTGTAACAAAGGTTGGTTTGTACGTCTAGTTCATTTGCATCACGAACTGTAGCAGCGACTCCCTCCTTCCTTGATGTCGCGACTGCCCCAGAGGATGTAGTGCGCATTTGCATCGCAGCCGATTACCACCCGCAGTCCTTTCTGCCCGCAGTTCCTCATCAGCTCCTCCACAGCCTCGTGGGTGGTGTTTCAGGATCATCCGAAGGGAAAAAGGCCGATGCAAGAATTACCTTCCTCGACTCATTGTCTCTCCAGATCCTTAGCTCTTGAACAAAGGTTCGTTAACGGAAGTATGTCAATATATTTTTTTTTTAATAAGGATAGAGGTCTGAGGAGTCCCAGTGGAGCTGCTATATACTAGCTCTGCGCTCACCCCTCCCAGACCTTTGTTCCTGCTTGGCATTCTGTTCCGTTTAGTATCAGCTTCGTATTCTGTTTTGCCTAATTTTTACAAATATACTCTGAATAACTAAACCGATCATAAATGATCATTTAACATATTCAGGAACGAAAATTAAGAAAGACAATAAATAACACATGCGCAAAGAGTAGGAGTTGATAAATTGCTAACACCCCATCCCATGTTGGAAAATGAACCGTACTCATAAAAAAAACAATTATTTTGAATTTGAATTCGTAAACTCGGGTGCGCGAGTTCAAATCTCACACCAGGTGGTAGTTTTGTTTTTGTTTACCCAAGTAATTGATTTTTTACCGGGGTGAGAATTGCAATTTGAATGAAATATGAAATTGAGGATTTGAGTCATACTTTTTGAGACAGATAGTAATGGCCTTCACATTTTTTTTTTATGTTCTGGTTCCCACGAAAAGGGATATCCTGTAATGTTCAGAGAACATCGTGGGAACCAAGGAAAAGAAGGTAGGAGTTGGTGTTCTTCTTAAATTTCTGGAGGTTGTATGCCTCGGGGAACACCTCCCTAGGCAATGAGTTCCAAAGCCTCGCTGTTCGTTGGATGAACGAGTCTTTGGAAAGTGATATTCTGCAGGTCTCCAAAGTGACCACGAAGGGGTGTGATGACTGAACTTGACGGGTTAATCTCGAAGAGACTGCCAAAGCAGGAACGATTGTTGATATTTCAGAAGAGCATCGCCCATGAAAATATCTATATGGTATGGTTACTCCTGACAAAGTTATGTTAGGCACAGTGAGATCGGCTTTTCTAGAGAAAAGACATGCTTGTGTTTTGTTTGCATTGAATTCTACCAAGTTATTAGATCCCCACTCGAGAATTGTTGCTAAGTCCATATTTATATTATTAACATTTCTTCCTCGTTCATTTCTGGTTTCACGGGCTGATATAGGGGCCCTGGAAGAGAAAGCGGTATGGAGGGTACTATCATCGGCAAAGCTGTGTACTGGACACGAAGTTGCTTTCAACAGGTCGTTGATGTGCAGTAGAAATAGTGTTGGTGCGAGAATAGATCCTTGCGGAACACCAGCATTTATGAGTAGAGTGTCAGATGAAACTCCATCGACCACTACATGGAGAGACCTGTTTGAGAGAAAACTAGCAAGCAGAGAACACAGCTGAGGGGGCAAGCTATAAGACGGAAGCTTGGCGAGGAGTCCCTGGTGCCAAACTCGATCGAACGCCTTGGAGATATCTAATGCCACAGCTAAAGTTTCTCCATACTTTCAATAGATAGCTGCCATATATGTGAGACGTAAGCAAGGAGGTCACCAGTTGATCTCTGATGGCGGGGAAACCAATTGCCTATCGTTGACAATTCCTGAGTCTTCCAGATATTTCATGAGCTCGATGTTGATGGCTTTTCCCATGACCTTTGAAACAATAGATAGCAGTGCGATAGGTCTGTAGTTGCTAGGCAGGGCCTTTGCCTTTTAGGGACTGGCTGTACTCTTGCAATTTTCCAATTGGACGGAAATACCCCCAAATTGTAGAGTGGTTGAACAACTTGCAAAGAACAGGTGTTAGTTCGGGGCACATTTCGAGAACAATCGGCGGATTCCGTCAGATCCACGGCTTTGTTGGTGTTGAGACCCAGCAAAATATTTCT
>JAFIRS010008482.1:0-16706 GCA_018342105.1 Gonioctena quinquepunctata
TATACGTAAACTACACGATTTTTGGAGCAGGCTGAGCAATTTAAACGAACAATAGTTGTATGTCGTTTTTGTTTTCATTTTGACAAGAAGGCTTAATGTTATCTGCCAAAATAAATGACATGATTTTTATCTTCAGCTTCTCATTTCTCACATTAATATACTCAGATCTATGAACACTTTGAAAATTATTACTAAAAATTATACTTTATTTTATTTCTTATTTTATTTCAAGAGGTGTATAAACTCACCATAACTTCATTATCTAAATTATTCTATCTTTAGATGAAAAATATAGAATGTAATGACATTTTGAATTTGCATAGCACAAAATGAGTTACAAAAATTAGGGCATATTCAAGAAAGAAAAACCCTACCAATCTAAAATTGATACCTGTCATAGTAGATAGTCTTCAACAACTGTGTATTCTAACAGTTGCAATGAAATTTGTCTCCGATTAATAAACCTTAAAATATATCTTTTTCAATACAATATGAACATAGTTTTAGTTACTAGCCATTTATACTGAAATACCAACCAAATTCAGTTTGCTCACATGTTGACTTGATGGGGAAAAGTTACAGCGAAGTTAATAATTGAATTGATTTCAATATAATGAAAGTAAATAAAAATTTGCAGGCTCGTTCTAGAAGGAGTTGTGCACGACCTAGGTTACTCGGGAATAACAAGTCTTGACACGAAAAAAATGTTAGTTAAAATTATTGTTCTATTTCCATTTTTATTGTTTTTATTTCATACACATATCGAGTGATGAGAAGACAATGAAATAATGTCATTTTCAGTTTTGTCATATCCATAATTCAGAGTATTGTAACTGAAACTACTGTATCAGTACATCAATCAATTGGCGATATCACCGATTTTCTATCCCTCATAGTGAAAAAAGAGGGTACATTCTTCAAGACCGAATCCCCGATAGATACTCATTCTATATATATATATATATATATATGTGAGAATCATCTCCATCAACCAATTGAGTTTTGGATAAATTTTTAAATATAAACAAAAATCAACAATTTGTACCAAATAGTTCCATATGGAATTAATATTTAAAAATTCAAATCCCTCGTGGAGGCCGGTTCTCAAGTAAAAGAGTTTCTCATTGTGTTTTTGATCAATGAGACTACGATGAACATTATTTCATTGCAATTGCTCTTTTTTTCTACTCCTATGTATATTCCAATGGACTGCCAATTCCCATTGCCTCTGATGCTGAAATTCATCCAGTTATCAACCATAAGTTATTCCCAAATTCATAGGGTGAGGGGATATACATAGACTGCTCTCATCTCGCGACAAGTTTAATAACGGAAGTGATTTTGCATAACCTTGCCTCGAGAATTTAATGCGAGGCTTGTAGGGAAGCTTCCCAAGGGATATAACCAGTGGTTCAATTATTAGCTTTGACCTTAACAACACTTCCTCTAAGTGAATAATTTCCTTGCGAGCAGTAGTGAATGATTCAACTAGAATGAATAATTTCAATGATCGAATCAGTTATTCTCATTCCATCATCATTTCTCAAACTAAATGTTTTTCATATGGAGAAGAATGAAATTGATTTATTGAAATGGTAATGAAGAATCATTTATACATGTATACAGAAAAGTTGATACACACCAGATCCAATAAAATACAAAAATAGAGATAATTTGATGAATCAACACATATATTCAATCAAATGCTGAAAAATAGAAAAAATGTAAAAAAATTCGGTATGTGACATCATTATACAGAGTGACCTAGAGTGACTCTGAAACTGTTATTTATCATCCGATTCAGAAGTTTTTTTTTCAGTAGATAGAGCATCAATGGTTCTAGTTGAATGCCATAAATTCGAAATAAAAATCAAAATTTCATGGCCTACTAGCGATTTTTTTTAATAAAATTCGACGACGCCACTGGATTTGTGATGCTTTCAAATGGGTGTGACCAAAATTTCACGTTGGAATTTTTTTTTTAACAGAAATATGGCCTAAGTGAAATTCATATCACCTTATCAAAATATTTCGATATTTATCACAATCATATAAATCACAATATTGTTAAAAATATCGTTTTAAATGCTCTTTCAGGTCGTTAGCAGTCGAGTTTGTAAACAGCAGTTATTCAAAATTGCGTCAAATTATGTTTCTTCCAATAGTATAGGAGATAGTTATGTCCATCAGACCACTGCAGTTTTTTGCCAAAGAAATTAAATGTACATCTTTACATCAAATAGTAATCAATATTCAATAATAACCAATATTGATAACATGAATGAACTACAACAAAAGAATGGATTGGAACGAAAGTACCTACACATTAATTTCCGTACTTTTCAACCCATTCCCGATTTAAATCGATACATTTATTCTACCATTTTCTAATGCTAACTAACCATAAGATTCGATCAACATTCGATCGTTGGTTTGGGGTAATATCTGTGCAAGCCTGTCTTATCCTTTCACGTAGTTCCTCTTGGTTTCATTCAAACATGCTTGGGATACCACATTTCAAAAATATTATTTTTATCAGGAGGCTTTGTAACTTCATTTGCTATAGAGATGACAAGTCATCAGAACAATAGACGAAAAGACACAAATTTGTCAGTGTTAATAACGAAGTTTATAACTCCTCAAGTACCTACCTACTCTAATAGAGATATGGCTGATAATTTGACTTTGAAGGAGAAAATTGAAATAGTAAGACTTCGTGGTAACAACGACAGATCCGAAGGGGATTGGTTGGAAGAAAATTTTCCTAATCATTGGATAGGGCGAAATGGTGCATTGATCGAGTTCCTCCCCAGATCCCAGGACTTGACTCCATTGGATTTTTTTATGGGGCTTCGTTAAAGAAAAAGTTTACAAAACTCGCCCAACGAGCAAAGAGGCACTGCGTGAAATAATAAGACAGGCTTGCAGAGATATCACCCCAAACCAATTATTGAATTTTTTGGTTAACATTAGAAAATGATACGATAAATGTATCGAATTAAATGGAAATTTAGTTGAACAGTCCGAAATTCAATGTGTAGGCACTGTCATCTCAATACAATCTTCTGTAGTAGTTCATTTATGTTATTAATATTGGTAATTATATTATTGGATGTAAAGATGTGCATTTCTATTCCTTGAATTATTTCGATATTGATATGAATATTTTACTTATGCTATATTTATAAAAAAAAAAAAATCTTGAAATTCTGCTCACACCCATTTGAAAGCATAAAAAATCCAGTGGCGTCGTCAAATTTAATTAAAAAAAACGCTAGTATGTTTTTTGGATTTTTGACCTTGAAAAAAATTCGAAGTAAGCCGTGAAATTTTTATTTCAAATTTATCGTATTTAACTAGAACTATTGATGCTCTATCTACTGAAAAAAAAGTCTGAATCGGATAATAAATAACAGTTTTAGAGAGGTGGCCCCCTTTCAAATGGGTCACTCTGTATATTACTGACAAAAAAAACATTTAATTCTTTTGAAAATTGAAAAACATTGGGTAAAAATTCAGCTATTTTTATAATATCTAATAGAAAATAACTCTCCTGTCTAAAGCCACGCTGAATTTGATTTACATCTGATAGATTTCGATCTTAAATCAAAATTGAAAATTTGTATTTTTTTTTTCAGATTTCCATATTTCAGTCTCAATTGAGAACTCAAATAGAAAGCTTTCCTCTTCAACATGGATACCCCTCGAAACTTCATCTTAAATGATGAAAGATAGTGACCAGAATCTACCTTCCAGTCGCAGATTGATTTATGAACACCTTGTTGATATTTTCAAATAAACCGAAAAAATATTTGCGAGTTTTTACAAAATTAGATGCATTCTGATCTGGAGTATCCTTCATTATTTATGGAAAACTTCTGCAATTATATAAATGATATAAAAGGTGAGATGGAAAAATGTTTCCCAAGTTTTTACTCATGTATCTACTGTAAAGTGCATGTGGACATGGACATGATCTACTTTCCAACTAACAATAAAGGAACATTTATCCAAGCAGAGAGACAAATTTTCCCTAAGAAATCCAAATTTACAAAATTAAAACAAATTATTTCACTTCGAAGATGTCACAACCCGAAAGTCACAATTCAGATTGTGAAAAGAATGGCTACAATCAACAAATCTCTCTTAAAATCCATCGAATTAATAGTCAAAATTCATAGGGAAAAGGCACTGATTATGAACTTTGAATATACCCTAATATCTCAAAAGGGACTTAGTTATTCATTTGGGAGAATTTCACCTGCCGTTCAGCGAGAAAATATCCTTATTTGGAGTTCAAATACATTCCATATAAAAGTAAAGTAAAAAAGTCGAGGAAATGGTCAAATTTGTACTACCCTATTTTCCATCCACAAAAAGTTGAAAAGAAACCTGTAGACAATTTGTCGATTCATAGGTCCATTGTGAAATGTGCTAGCGACAGAGTCACATACTTCGAAGAGAACATTCTTAGAAATTGCTTTCATCTCCCAATGAAATAATTGTATCATAAAAAAACAGATAGTAAGGATTCAAGTGAGATCTACTCTTATTTATTGTATCAATCAAAATTTACAACAGTGCAATATCAAATAAAAGTTCGTTTTAACATTACCGCTACCTGGAAACAGCAGTTGATACCTACTAATCTAACAGTTGGCACCACTGTAATAATTTTCAAGTGACACCCATCAGGTATCACTTGAATATAATCAATGCAATCATTCCTAACCTGTCAGTTTCACTTTTCCTAGAGTACAAGTTTATATTTATATAATTTTAAACAATGTTAATGTGGTTGTATTAAGTTTCAACTTCGTTTTATTCCTTGATTTACGATTTCCTTTTCTATCACTATGTTGGATGAATACGTTCAACATCGTCGAAACCAACCTCATGAAAGTTGTAGGTAGCATGATGTTTCGCACTTAAATATGTATTACTGTTGGTTTTTTCATCTATTGTAATTTCCCTGATGATGGAAATAAACTTTTTCGAAAGCTTGGATAAACCTTGAAGAATCAACTTTTTGATAGCTGTTTTCCCCAATATTCCTAGTTTTGTATGTATATTTAAATGAAAGAGCGTTTGGCCCAAAATCGAGGCCCTAGAAACTCCACTTTTAACCAATGTAAATTCTGATCTTACTCTTCCTGCTGTTTCTGGTTTCTGATATTTCAACACACATCTACCTATCTGTTAGATAATTTCTGAACCACTTTTTTTCTTTCTGGCGTATACCCACCATAATAATCCAATATTTTCAGATGTATTCAATTATCAACGCAGTCGAAGGGTTTTGAAATGTCACAAAAAAAGACTAAGAGATTCCTAATTGTTTATTATTTTCTATTGTTTGATAATTGTGTTCAAAAATGAAAAATGGTGCATCGAAAGGATGTATGCCTTCAATATATTATTCACCGTCAAATAAGTTGTCAGTTGAATTTTCACGGTATACTCAGAGATTATTCCATAGTTTCTGAGTAAACTTCTTTTTTCTAGTAAAGTTACAGGTGATATATGTGTTCTCCTTGTATTTAATTTTTCTTAAATTCATGTCACTTCGGCGTCGGCTCATTTCTGCAACCATGCTTAATGCTGAACGAAATTTTGAAGAATCCTCTGGTCTTCCCAACCAGAGTAAGGAAATTTTAAGGAACTCGTGCATCTGTTACCAATATTTCTATAGCTGAAGATACCTACCTGCCTCAAAACACCTCGTTCACTCATGTGAACAGGTGAACAGGTGAACAGGTCGCATCGCTGATGTTAACAATTTATGTTGATTGTAATACTTAGTATTATGATTTGATTTCGATTATTTTCGACTCCTGCTATGCGCTTGTACGGAATTCAAGACTGTTATAAAATCTGCAACAATTGAAAATCATGTTATGGTTTCCTCAGTTCAGTTCATATCCTAGGAAAAAACAGGTTCAGAATAAAATAGACTTTTGTCAACCTGACCAGCCATGCCGTGTCCCATGTGTTCATCTTCTTACTTAAAATCCGCCTACTCAACTTCGGCTAGTCAACTTTGGTTCTGGAATAGGCAAATGAACCAAATTATTGTAAAGACCTGATTGCGTAAAGAATAATCAACTGATAACTATAAAAAAACAAGATTAGAACTGGCGCTGAGAGACATTTCGTGTGCAAAAACCGTTCACTGCTATTTATCAATTGGAATATGTTTGTGAAACCCTTGAGGTATCTGGAAATGGAGGTTGCCATGCTGTTACCCCCTTGCCAGAGGTATATACATGCTGATTCTGAGGTGTGGAGCGGGCCAGGCTGTTTTCAAACCGTTTGTGACCCATCAGTTTTATATAAATATTCCCATATGCATCGATTCATTAGTACAAGTATATTTGCCAATTTTTATGATAGCAGTATTCCAAATTGTAATTTGTGTAGTTTTTTGAACTACAGAAATGTCGCAACAATTAGTGAATGTGAAAAGAAAAAAATACTGAATGAAAAAGCATGTTTATTTTGGGATTTATCGGAAAAACTAGTGAATAACCCGAAAAAAAAAAAAAACATGTTTGAAACACCGGAAGATTTTTTAAGCAAAAACTTTGAATATCACTGATCGTCTTACAGAAATTATGTTTCATCACCAAGATGTCAGAGTAATGGAAGATGTCGACCAACATCAGTCAAGAACAGATACAAGTTGAAAAGGGAAACATTCTCAATTGAAAATTGATAGAAAAATAGTGACTAAAGTTCATCTTTCAGTCGCAGATGATTCCACATCTGATTTTATGAACATCCTGTTTATATTCTCAACGAATCAAGATACAAGTTGCTTTTGAAAAATTGATTGCGGATATAAAAGACAGTTTTTCAACGACTGCCTATAAATTAACATACTTGGCTGAAGCTCCAAGGTAATAGTTGAAATACTATACTTGAAATCTAATCACCTAGAAGCAGAATGTAGAATGTTCAGCTATATTTTTCAGGCTGTTCGTGGAGGGATCGGATAAGTAATTATAAATAGAAATGATACTGATATTTTGGTGCTGAGCATTCACGCTGCATCCAAAGTATTCGTTCAGGACGCTCTATTGACGTTTGCAAACAACTTCAAAACTACAATGCATTTTAACGACATTTATTTTCCAAAAAAGATCCACAGCAGATGAACTGCGTTTCACGTTAATAACCCGTACTATCGCTATCAATTTGAATGTATCCAAATTTATTTGCACTCTCGATGCTTGGTATTTTTATTGATTACGAGCTGCAGGTCAAATATATTTGTGGAGAAATTCTTCACAACCAATATATGAGCTTCTGAACTTTCAACTACGAGATGAAAAGCTGCACCCGGTGCGGATGACAACACCGTCTTTGCCGAATTCCCTAATCAGGCCTCGCAAATGTAATGCTGATTGCAGAACATAGTCCTGTTGTTGCAAAAAAATCGAGATTACTGTTATCTCTCTTTACAAATGCCCCCACAATATTTGTGAAAACTCACCTACATAATTTTTTTTTTTTATTTTTTTTATTTATTGCTATGTAAACCACTTATTCTCTTTCAAACAATAATTAAATTTGATTTGAATTATGATCATGTTGTTTTTCATGTCATACCTTATCCAAATAACCTTTTATTAAAATTGAAACCTCCTATTATAGGGCAGAATGAATAAAATTGCACTAATTTCGCCAGGTTACCTCGACGATGTCATTTCTTGAATATTTCTCAACTTAAATCATCAATTAGAATGCGGTCAACGGTTTTTTCACACGGAATGTCTCTAGGCGCCACGTCTAGCTCACTAATCTAAAGAATTTGGTTTCGACAATGTAGAATACACCATGCAATGTGTTTTCGTACCACACTTACTTGAGCAAATGATAAAATATACTATGATATAAATATAATTTGCATGATGTGAGGTATTGCAGGTGGGAACAAAAAGTAATTCAAAAACATATTTGTTGTGGAAATTTGAATATATTGTCACTGAAAGGCCACCAATAAATATATTATGATTATTGCTTTGTCACATTTATTATGAAAACTCAAACTATTTTCACTGAAAGGCCACCAATAAATATATTATGATTATTGCTTTGTCACATTTATTATGAAAACTCAAACTATTTTCACTTGAAGACCACCACCAAACATGTATTGGTTATTGGTCTGTCCCCACTTACAATTCCCTTCAACATTCAAGTTCCATCGTTTTATTGATGAACGCTTTGTTTCAATCCCTGTAATATAATCTCTTAAATAATGAGAAGACTTATTTGTGGGAATTTAACTCAATTTGTATCAGACAGTAAGAACAATATTTTCCTAACTGAATAATAGAATACCCCCCATTAACTACTAATCGCTGTAAAAAGCAAATTCAGGACAAACGTCAACGACGTCTGCCCTCACGTGTCCACCCATATCGAATCTCGGCAGGCAGCTCCTCCCACGCCAACACCCATGCCCGATTATAGGTGATAACTCGATTCGATTCGATAGTTGTTAAGCCGACGCCAAATTCAAATATCATACCATATGTCATTCCACAATTGGGACGAATCTAATGACACTTCATATGTCAAAATCCATCATGCCGTACAGGCTATAGATCGTACCAAAGAAAAATATCCTTCTGTGGCAGTTGGGTAAAAATACCACTATTCACAAAAATTTACTAATTTTTACCTTCGATGTATCAGACGAAAGTCCTGATAACCCAATTTTCGACTTATAAATCACTTGCATCTATTCTGTATTTGTTCCTATACCGTTTTGTTGGATTAGTTTCATATTTTTGAATTCGATATGTTCACATGAGAAAAGGCAATCAAGAAATTTCATCATGTTCACTGATTACATTTGTAATTGTATTATCTATAATTTTACTCCAAAAATATAAATACGAGTTTCTATCTGATACTCATAATGGAAATGACCACCTGACTGGAACTAAAAACTTCGAGAATAGTTTTCTAGTTCGAACAAGAAGGTAGACAGAAGATGATTTCTATAATCTTCAATGAATATTTACTATCAGAATATTTCAGTTTCTATATCTACCCAATATTCTTTCAATCGGTCAATCGACGAAAACAAAAAAGTAGGAGGTTCTCTAGTCGATTCGTATATTTTGGTATGTATGACCACGCGTAACTTTTCACAGAGTAGTCCCATTTCGATGATTATTTTTCAATGGGTAGATTATACCTCAAAGTTGGTCCCATTTGGTTTTGTAAATAACAATCCACTCCTTAGGGTAGAAAACTGGAGGATGATTGTTGATTCAGCTAGTGAACTTTCACTTCGAAGTTAGTCCCATCGGAATTTGAAAAGATTTACACACCTAAGGGTAGAAAAATAGGAGATGATTCATTGATTTTTCACCTGTTGAATCTTGGCACACATATGTTGTTCTAATGACACTACAACATAATGGAGGCCCGGAGTTAATCTGATGATGGAGACGGAAGACAGTAGAGGGATCTCCTCAACGGTTCACAACAGCTACCTTGGGGTAATATTAACATATATAATTACCTGTCCTAACTAACTGACTCTCTGATTGACTGATAAACGATCTATGCCCGGACCAAACCGCTGGACCTAAGAGGTAATATTTTGACAGCATGTATTTTTGATAATCCAATCCTAAAAGGGTGACAAGTTGAGTGAGAAGGGGATGAAAGTAAAAGTACAATTGGTTTAGAAATCAGAGTCATGCAAATCAGTATTTGGGCTCTTTTTCACAAATAAATATAAATGTGTTTCATGGTTTTTGAAAAGTCAACCCTAAAGGGGTAAAATGAGGATTGGAAGTCTGTACAGTTAGTTTTAAAGCTAGGATAATGACAATTGTATTTGGGGGTCTCTGTTACGGATAAAAAATACATGTTTTGGTGTTTTTGGAAATTCGACCCCAAAAGGGGGGAAATGGGGTTTAAATTGGTATTGGAAGTTTGTATAGGAATTTCGTTAGTTCACAATTTGGGGTCATAAAAACTGGTATTTGAAGCCTTTGTTTCAAATAAAAGAAATATGTATTTCAGTGTTTCAAGAAATGCAACCCCTGAAGGGATAAAATGGGGGGTGTTTGTATGGAGGTTCTGTTAGTTTTGGACTTAGGGTCATAAAAATCAATATTTGAGGTCTCTCTTACAAATAAAGAAATGCGTGTTTCAGTATTTTCAGAAATTCCACCCCTAAAGAAGTGAGTGAATTCGTAATAGTCGTCACGAAAAATACAAAGCTCAACGCGGATGAAGTCGCTGGTACCAGCTTGTTATAATATATAACAGTCAATAATTGAAGTGATATCGGTGAGTAAATATTTTGAAAGTAATCCAAATCAAGTAGCTAGCAATCAGTAGATGTAAGCTACAAAAAAAAACCCCAACGAAAAATTTTACCGACGAGAAAAGAAAGTGAATAGCAAGGAATGAAATGAACCTACTTATTCTGAATAACTAAGCTCCTAAACTAATGTACGTAACTAATTTTGAGTCAGCGCCAAACAAACAATCCAGGAAGATCATTGACTTACTTTAAAGAAATGATCAAAACAAAATAACATGAAAATGCAACGGGAAATCTACAGCGATAAATAATAACATTCCAAAAATGCGCTCTCTGCACGACCACTCATGACGACGTATGCCCTCACTTGTATGCCCGTTCGGGTTGCTGTCTTGCTGATATTGACTTCGAGAACGCTCGGCAATTTTCGGCGATAAGATGCGCCGCCGCTGCGCACCCCGCTCTCATAATTTTACGCTTCACATAAGAGCTTTGCTTGTTTGGCGCCGACTCAAAATCAGTTACTCACATTAGTTCAGGAGCTCAGTTATCAAGACTAAAAAGGTACATTGTATTTTTTGCTTTTCAATTTTTTTCTTCGTTGGTTCAATTTTTTGATAAGAAGTTTTTATTGTTTCCAGGGATCGTGTGAACTCTCATATTACTTCATCTGAAAAATGGATTCGGGCTGAGACCGCTTGCGCTGTAGGAGCTCACAGAAAATGCATATTGGTCTGAGCCACCTCAATCTTGACATTCCGTCTATTCTGGTTCCTTCACATAAGTCTAAGGCTTTCCGCGTACCGATAGAGAAACCATTGCAACACGATTTTGTATTCGTCTCCACCCATCCCCTTTCTCGGAGAGATAGTGAATGATCGAAATGGCAAATATAATTTCAAAAATAACTAGTTTTTCTATACATTTGCGAAATGAGAATTAAATGATCTGAGCATTCACTTTTTCTGTCGGAAACATATGGAAACATCAGGAACAAATATTCATACTCGAGCACGCGTTAAGAAAGTGCAAGAGGAAACTAATATCAAGAACTGTACGAACTTGAAGATGATTTTCAATGCTTTTCACGCAATGAAAATATCCCAGCTCAGTTATGATCCGGCAGGTCTACAACCCTTCACCAAGTTTGATCACATTTGATTCTGAAACCGATATTCCTGAGATTGAATATACTCCAAATCAACATGTTATACTCACTCAAATCGGAAGAAACAAGAAATATATCTCACCACTGAGTCAATGATTATTAAAAAAAAATATCAACTACTGAGCATTGGCGCTTTCTCCATTTTGAAAATACATACCCAAATACTTGGTTCTGTTAGTTATGATGAATTCATATTTACATAATTGTGAATCTCAAACAGCATAGTTGCAGTAATGGATATCCAATTTGAAATATGAAATTAATTAATGAAGACTTGTGGAATAGATGTAGTTGAGTAATCATGCATGTCCCGTCTCGTCTTGACATGGAGTGTTACGGTTCACAATCTTTTGGGAATACACTATTATTTTCATACTTACTATCCTGCCTTCCGGAAAATAATATAACAAGTGATCCTGTTGAGAAAGTTCAGATGTCCTAAACAGATCGAGACCGGCTCTTGTATCTGAAAAATAAAAGAAATCATCACTATTATCATGATCTTTTGAAACCTCCCGTATATACTCATTTCTATTCACTGTAGCACAAGCTTCAGCTTCTCTCTGCAGTTTCCTTCCGAAATCCAGGAATCTTTCAGTTTACCAGTCTGGATTTCGTTCTTTTTACCACCCATTCACCCAGCATTCCTGAAAATTCAGAGGTTGATTCAACTCACGACGACTTTTCAGTGCATTTTCAAAATTCTAGTCCTGCCGCTGTCCTTGGATCTGGTGTGGGATTCTACCAGGCAAAAATAATTGAGGAAATGGTGTTATGTGCTCTCATTCGACTTCCATTCATTAGAATAAGTTAAGATTTTTTCATGATAACATTGTAAGCATTCAATCTGTGAGACATCATCTATCAATCAATCATCTATCAAAAAAGTCATTTCTGACAAGGTTAATTAGATCTGAGATCTTCCTTGGGCCATTTTGCCGCGAAATTCTAGCTGGGAATGGTCCATGTATCTGGCTCAACTCGCATTTGCGGATTTTACCTATCTGGAATTGACATTTCAGGACGTGATCAGGTCTAGACGAAGTTGTGGATTTTTATGTTCTTTTCTACAAATTTCTTTACACGTTTTTCTTGATTCACATTGGGCCACCCACCAACCGAAATATGTCCCTTCGATAAGAGCTGTGCCAAGCACTGACGAAAAGTGCTTCGAGCACTTAGCACTCTTGAAAAGTGCTCCCGAGACTGGAGCACTGAACCGTTTTATTTCTGAAATGCTCACGATTACTTGGCCCTTCCAGAAAGTAATTGGACTTGGCGAGCACTAAGCACTTCTCAAAATGGTGAGACTGTTGAGCTTCTAACCCTCAATTATTCAGCATTACATATATGTTACTCAGATTTCACTGACGATTTTATTTTATTTAAAAAAAACGTTGGCTATTAGCCACTATAAGTTTCTGCTTACACTATTTGAGTTGAGCGCTTTACCATAATTTCAACACGTTAGTATTTATTTTATATACATACCACTTTATAAATGATAACTGAAGCATGTGTAATGTTTTACTTATGAAATTTTTCAAGTCAATCAATATTTTGTATGATAAAATTTATAATTTTTTGGTTAGTCGCCCATGAAAGTTAGTGTCACATATAAGTTACGCCGGGATGACATGGGAGCATATTTTTAAGATTTGTTAGAGTTGTATTTTCTTTAGTTTTTTGGATTTTAATGAATTTTTCTTTATGACAAAAAGTTATTGTTATGACTAATACGAACAACTTTATTTTATGGCGTGGGTTTTCCATTCAAGGGTCCCTGGAAATGGCCTAGGCTGATGCACGGATGAGGATTCTGGAGACCAAAGGGGTTGGGGATCTGAATAGGCTTCAGCTTCATGCACCGGTGGAAATTCAACAGCAAAATAATCTTCGAATGAATAGGGAAGCAATAGAACAGAACACAAATTCTGAGGCAGATAGAACAGAGCCTCTTCCTCAAAAAATCAAATTGAATTAACTTGGTTATCCGGCGATTTTCAGAGCAGTAGTACGGAATTATTTCTTCTAGATTAGTCCAAATTTTCCAATCGTACACCAGTTGAAATTTTTCAATTGTATTGATGTTCTTGAATACCTTTTTCAAGAAACCATAAAGTATGTGAAAAAATTGGTTTGAACAAATAATGCAGTTGTTACATGCATTTAAAAAGTTATCCCAGTCTTTGCAACGATTGTATATCAGTGCAATACTTTCGAACGGTTCGTCCTAGAACAATGAAAAAAAAAATTTATTGAATGATATCACCGATACTACTTTGAAAAAAATCTTATCCACCAGATTGGATCCTCCATTTCGAATTCTGACAAGGAAATCATAATTTGCGACCCCAAAAACCTCCAGATAGCAGTTTTGAATAGATTTGACCATAAATGATAGTACACACTATATCGAAGCTGTCATCTTGAATTCCTGAGTTATGACCAGAAAAATCATTATCTCCGATACCAAAATCTACCACATATGGAATATGATTAGAATCGGACAATTAATCATAAATGTCTTGGTCCGCCATCTTTTTTTCCTTTATCAAAATGTCATGATGCATTGTCACGCGAATGATGAGAGAATGCCAAATTTCAAGATGATTGAATGACTGAAAGTGATTTGAAATTGACTCGCAAGATGTCACCCAAACCCAAAACACACTAACACATAACATTAAATGAAAGTTTGTGAAAATATTTCGATTTTATTTTCCATGTTCGTGGAAAATCGCCTGGATCCCTTCGAGAAACAGTTTCTCGCCCCCCAAAACTGTGCCAGTATGCCGGAAGAGATTTCAGAGAATAGAGCTCCGCCAAAATCATAGTAAATATATTTGAAATTAGTATTAGTAGTTCTTGGGGGTGCAGCTGGGCGCATTTCCATATTTTGATAATATTAATAGACTTATAGGTAAGAGAAGGCTTAGTGCTGGTTATCCCAAAAAGTGCTTTGGAGCACTGGAGTACTCGAGATATCATGCCCCATGATTACAGAAAAATTTTCATTCATAAGAAACAACACGATATTACTAAATATGAACTCCATAGCCAGAAAACCAAATCCGCTACGAATGAAAATAAATTCCGAAGTCAAATACTCGACAAAAGGATGAACAAAGGCCGTTTGAGAATGGAAAACACACATACGCGACCAAGCTGATGAGCACATGCCCGTTAAAAATACTTCACCATCTGTTCAGGCAAGGAAATGCACTCAAAAATTACAAAAAAAAATCACCCTTTTTCTCGATAGGGCTATCAATGAATCGTCACTTCCTAGTTACGCATATCTGAAGAGTTTCCTGGTAAACAAAGTTTCTATAAATTAATGGTTTGACAGCTCGCTCAATTGCACTGCGACTACTAAATACCATGAATCTGTTTTTTATACATTTTTGATGACAGTACCATGCCATCAATTATTAAGCTGCTGATTTATTATGACAGGGTCGAAATAACTAGTGTGGGAATGTAATCCGCGGATGAATCATGGACAGGGTCGAATGATATAAAAGCATGAGGAGCGCGCAATCAACAAGTTAGTCATTACATAGAAGTTGTTCCGGTAATATGTTCCTCTCAAAATGGTTAGATTTCGTTCGATCACAATATAGTGAAATGACGATGAGAAGAGTAAGAATATAGTCGTCTTGGAGTGAACCTAAGAATCCATTAAGAAAAATCATATCCAAATCATGTTAATCCGAGTAATGACAGCAACCAAGTGGATTCACGAGTAACCCAGTATTTTTTCCAAAATAACCCATCATTTATCAATGTTTCAAGAACGAGATGAGTCAAACAAAAACCTCAAATCGATAGTTCATGACCTCATAGAAATCGTATCCATACATCTCTAACCTAATATAAAGTGCGAGGTAAAAATAAAATAAACAATTTCAGCGAGATCAATCGAAATAATTATACAATTGAACTAATTGTCGTTTAAAAACCATCTCAAGAGAAATAAGTGTTGACCCTGCTGATTCGGAGTAAGTTCATATATGTTTTCTGTATTTATGGTAGGGCAAATTGAATCATTCATAATGTGAATGTGCCTTTGAATGTATCTCCATGATTTTATGTTCCCCAAGTTTCCAAAAGATAATTATTACCAGTCGTTTTTAACAATTGATGTACTATTGCTTTTAGTTAATCTATTCGATTTGTAGATTGATGAAACAATTACTTCAAGTAAACAACACTCTATTCTTTGAATATTGTATCATCTCATCCGTATATAGAACGGATGAAATACTTTGCAAACTTTGATAAAATATATATGTATATCCTTAGTATTGTTCTGATTGCATTATTTTTCGATTCTTTCTGAAACCTGGTACGTACTTCCTGGATAAAGAACTCATTGACCAAGTGTAGAGAGAAACATATTTCCTGTATACCGCTTCTGTGAGAAAATCTCGGTTCGACCATCCTCAGACAGTCGATGCTCTTGATACTTATTGTTATAACCATTTTTAACCATACAGAGTGTTATCAGTCTATTGACCAATAACGGAACAATATCCCAGAGCGGCTTGAGATTTTGTTTCACACAGTATGTAATGAAGCGGGGGACTTAATTTGGCAGTACAATGACCAATCCCAGATTGTTTCGAAATAATAATACAATTAGGACTTGTTATAATATATATGTATTTTATAAAATATAAAAACCGCAATTGATACACCTGGTAAAATTTACGGAAAAAATGTATAGAAAGTCAAAATGAAATTGAATAAACAATGAATTAAAATGGGAAACAAATATAGTATGACATTTAAAGTAACTGTTCTTCAGTTATTTTAAACAATTGATGATATTTTTACTTTTGTCAAATCAATAATTTGTTCCACTATGAAATCAATAATGAAATATTTTCTTATTACACTATACATATATACCTTGCCAAATTAACAGTTTTATTCGCTCACCTTCACTGAAGAAAAAAACTATGTTTTAATTGAGACTCAATTATTCTGGGTTATTACCGAGTTTTATTACGCGTTCACTTGTTGTTATATGATTATTTAGCTTCTTGATAAATATTAATTCCATCCATTTGGTTATTACTGAGATGCTTTCTTATGGTAACACTTTCACTATGATTCTGCATATGTTTGATTTATTGGCTACTTTAGATAAACTTTACGAAGTCTACGCTTACTTTGCGTAGGAAGATGAGACTGCATCTTCTCTAATTGAAATTGAACTTTACTTTTATTCGC
>JAFIRS010008483.1:0-16700 GCA_018342105.1 Gonioctena quinquepunctata
TATATATATATATATATATATATATATAAATATATATATATATATATATATATAAATATATATATATATATATATATATATATATATATATATATATATATATATATATATATGTATATATATATTTTGTGTCCATTGAAAATGATTTATAATTATCAGTGTATTGTTTTGATTACATCATTCGTTATGTACCATTAACTCATACTGTACTAAATTTAGCACAACGAATAACACAAAAATTAGCAATCACAAAAATTTTATTATAGGCTCAAAAATCATTAAAAAAATCAGACATACGGTTTGCAAAATATAAAAATTTTATTTCAAAAAACAGAAAATTATTAGTGAAAGGGTTAAGGCGGCTAGCAATAACATATCTCTTCTGTGATCCCATTATTTCTTCTTTATTTTTATATACCTAATGACTGCTGCATTTCACGTTTCTAACTTCCAAAATACTATAATTGGTGAAAATTCACATCTCACTATTTTTTCATTTATTACCAACTAATTGTTAAGAAATATCATTCTTTAGTAATGTTCGACCTGAATATTTTCATAAAATAGTAACCATTACATTTTCAAACAGAAATTATACCCCAAAATACACCACTGAAAGTTGCCTGGTCAGAATTGTAAATCGTTTAACAATTGCCTGATCCGACCAATAGATATTGTGCCGGATAGCACTATCTAGCAAATGAAAAAAAGTTGTTTTGCTATTTTTATAAAGGTTCTGAAACAAAATTTGCACGAGCCTCTTTGTATAGATTTTGCATACTAAATGAGGGTTTATTATTCCACGCCTTCATTTTACGGACTATAACAGATTTGGAGAAACATAAAATTTTGATACACCTGCATCTTCTCACACGAAAAAAATGGCAATCAACCGATATTGAAGAAATGTATTTTCTTTGCCGTTTCACTTCTCATGCTACAAATAAAAAACAAAGGCTATCTGATTACTGATCCAAAGATGCCGTGATTGAATCACTATTTTTCAATCAGATAATTTCAAGATATATACTTCCAGCTGTTGATGAGTATCCACTTCATCCTTATCCGAACGATAATCTCTTCAAGATCAGAAGCATAAATGATCATTTCAGAAGAGTATTGAAAAAAAATTGTGCCCATTTGGGAATATATGTATAGATGAGAGCCAAATTTTATTCAAAGGGGGCATTTCCTTCAGACAGTACCTATATTCCGGAGAAAAGACATCGTTTTGGAATACAATTTTTCGTGACTTTGACTGTGAAACAGGATACGTACTGGATTTCATGATTTATACAGAAGCAGCAACAGAAATAACTGAATATAGTGAAGTAATTGGCGAGTCTGGAAATATTGTCATGACTCTTTTAGAACCATTTTGAAATAATAGACAAACTATACATAGACAACTGGTGTACCAGTCCATCATTAGCTAAAGCTTCGATGGAAAAAAAATCAATTGTTGTGGAACTGTAAAACAAAATGGACAACACATGCCCAAATTTGAAAAAATCTTGAAAAGGAATCCATGTAATATGTTTTCACCGACAACATTTAGACATTGAAGTGGAAAGATAAAAGACATGTTGTCATGCTGACAAAGTTGCACAAATCAGTCATAGCACGTACGAAGACCATCAGAGATCAGGAAATTGAGAAACCAAAAAACATTATTGACTATAATGCAAATATGGGCGGCGTGGATAGAACCGACATCAAATCAAATCAAATATACTTCATTGCCGGAAGAACTCTCATTGACAAACTGCAGAATTAAGTCAGTTTATATACAAAAATGTAAAAACACGTATGCTATACATGCATACACAAGAAACATCGAAATAGTACATATGATGCATGGATGATTAAAAAAGTAAACTGGGGGGTAAGTTTACAGATACTTCAAGACATTTTAAACACAGTCACAGTTGAATACAGTTACATAACAAATTGATTAGTATAGTCTATATTCATGAACAACACGTTAAAATATATTAAATATGTAGAAATGTAAAAAAAAATATAAATAAAAAATAAAAACAAAATAAAATTTATAAATACAAAAGTGGAAAATATGAGATTCTGATGCAGGTATCACGGTCAAGCTAAATTGCAAATAAGAATACTATAACCAAACTAGATTATATAGTGTTCCTAATAGGTAAGATTATTGAAGTGACCCGAAAGAACTCCTGAACATTGTGAAGCACCTGTTCAAGAAGAATATTCTTCATAGATGATCTAAATCGTTTATAGTCTTTAATATCTCTTATGTTCCAAGGAATATGATCATAGAATTTTGCAGCATTATATATTAATGGATTCTTGATTATATTGGTGGAAGGAATGGGGAGTGTCGAATTCGGCGAGTGATGCCCCTCATTGACTTTTATACAAGTCTTTATTCTTAAAAATCAAGCAAACTGTCTCAAGTATGAACAAAGATGAGACAGTTACTAGATTATTCTGTTCAAATAATGTCCTGCATGACCCTCGCGGTCCTGCTTTTGGCGCGTTTTTGTAAGACAAATATTGATTGGAAGTTTTCTTGGTTACATTAACCCCAGAATGCTATACCATATCGAATATGCGATTCAACCAGTGCATGGTAAACAATCTTGGCCGTTGCTGTACCCAATTCATTGGTTACTATACGTATAGCATAACATCATGATGCAAGCTTCTTTCCCAATTGTTCAACGTGATCATGGAACTTCAATTGCTTGTCGATATAGACTCCAAGAAATCTGTTCATACTCACATTGACCATGGATTCATTTCCTAAAGGAATATCGGGTAGGGCACAGTGGTATGCTTTTCAGTTAGTTTTGTTGATATTGAAGGACAGTACGTTCTGCATTACACCATTCTGTAATTTTTGATATATCTCGGATATTTCATATGTAAGCTATCAATGTTGTTATCATGCCATATAATTGTTGTATCATCTGCGAAGACTGTAAATAGTCCGTCAGTTGTTAAGCTTAATCAGGTCATTGAAGTACAAAAAGAATAGGATTGGACCAAGAACCGATCCTTGTGGAACGCCACAATGGATTGCCCCACTGTCTGACAGCTTGTGGGTTTTAACAAGTTGGGTTCTATCACTTAGGTAAGACTGTACCCACTTATGGTTTTGGTTCCTAAATCCATAAAGTTGTAGTTTGCGCAGCAAAATTCCGTGATCTACGCAGTCGAAGGCCTTAAAAAAATCACAGAATATTGCTGCAGTCACTTCCACCTGGTTCAGTTCAGTGTATAGTCTATTGAGAAATGTAAAAACAGCATCCCCCGTGGATTTCTGTTGCTGAAATCCAAATTGTTGCTTATTTGGAATATTGTTTTCTTTTATGAAGTTCATTAGTCTTATTTCAACTAGTTTCTCAATTATTTTGGCTAGAACTGGTATAATTGGATGGATCAAGTTTTTCACCACCTTTATGGATATGAATTACAATTGAGGTTTTCAAGAGAAGGAGTTGTTAATTAGCTGTACTGATAATTCCAACGTGAAGATTGGCATATTCTCGAATACTTTCATTGATATGTTATCAACTCCACAAGAACTTTTGTTTTTCATGTGTTTTATAAGTTCCATCATTTCACACAAGTGAGTCTCAGATAGTTCAAACGTTGCTGAAGTATTTATATTGTTCATAAATAGAAGTGAATCAGTCGCATCCCGACATGCTCTCGAGTTCAACCGAATTAGTTAGAAAACAATAAAATGGTACAAGAAAGTATTTTTTCACATACTCGACCTTGTCCTGATAAATTCACATGCTATTTACAAAATTGAAACTGGAAAAAATATCCCATTATTGGATAAATGAATTTAGTGAAAGAAATTGTACAAAAATTAAAGAAAAACTATATGACGCTAACGAAGTAATAGAGCAGATGATGGCCACCATTCTCCTTTACGCCTGATAGAAAGACATTTTCCCATCTTGTATTCATTACGTGAGAATCAAAGACCGTTGTCCAGAAGATGTGTCGTGTGTAGCAAATACAAAATTAGGAAAGAGACAAGGTGTTTGTGTCCGCAATACGATGTGCATTTATGCTAAGTGGGGTGTTTCCAAAGATACCACACTATTCAAAATTCAAAATGCAAGACCACCCTGATGACGACATAAACAAAAAAATGGACCATGCAGAATATTCTTTGTTGAATTTCCGAAATTACTCTGAGGACCAACGGAAACAAGTTCAGCACAAATAATCAAATCGAAAATCAGAAATGAAGCGTCGGTGGGTCGCTTCGCATTATATAGAAGATATTTTTCGTAAAAGAAGTGAAAGTTGGTTACAAGGGAAATTTGAATTACCACAAGCAATATCTCGACCGGGACACCGACAGAAGTCTTTTGATGTCAGCGAACGAAGTAAAAGAAGAAAAACAGAAATTATAAAAAAAAAATTGTAAATAGTTGACTTTTGTCACTTATGTGAAGTTGCGATGTGAAGGCAAGACAGATGCTTCAAATGTTATTGAAGATTTGGGCCCGTTTGTTCCAAAAAGAATAAAGCCAAGCTTTGTGAAAAGCTAAGCTTACAAGTAAAAAGCAGTTGCACCGTCGATTAAGCCGGGTTTATCTCCGTAAAAACTTGGCTTATATTATATTTACTCTTTGAGCGGACACGCATCAGCACCAAACAAGGTCAGGAAACCTCTTGAGAACACCAAGATATAGACTCTCTGTATCACAGAAAAATTCATTGAATATAAACCAATATAATAAATTACCTTTGGAAATAAGAAATATGAACTTTTATAATTTCAAGAGATCATTGCAATCTTGTCTACTGATGAACTGTTTTTACTCCGTAAAGGAATTTTTGAACTATAATTTTAACGTGGATAATCTAGGCTTTCAATGTATTTGTCAATTCAACTTCTATACCCCTTTTTGTATTGTTTACAATGACTGAGTTCTGAGTTGACCTTATTTTATTCCTGTGTTGTAATGAGATGTATAACCGTAGGAAATTTAGTCTTACTGTTTTAACTTGTAACTTTTAACTTTATTTTTTTTTTCAAGGACCTGCCACAAATGTATTTACCTATATGGACGTAGTTAATAAATCTCTTTCCCTCTCATGATCTTTTATGATCAAATTTATAATTTTTTGGTTGGTCGTTCATAAAAACTAGTGTTACATATAAGTAACGCTAGTATGACCTGAGGGCATATTTTTAAGATTTCCTAGAGTTGTATTTTCTTTAGTTTTTTGACTTCAATTATATAGACATAGCTGCGATTTATACCGAGCTCCTTGAACTTAGTGCGCTCACAGATAAGGATTCTGGTGACCAAAGGGGTGAGGTTTTGGGAAGGCGTCAGCTTCATGCACCGATGGAAATTCAACAGCAGAATAATCTCCAGATAAATAGTGAAACAATAGAACAGAACATAAATTCTGATACAGATAGAACAGAGCTTCTTCCTTAAGAAAAACAAATTAAATTTACATGGATATCCGGCAATTTTCAGAGCAGAAGTACAGAATTATTTCCTCTAGATTAGCTTGAATTTTCAAATCTTACAGCTGTTGGAATTTTTGAAATGTTTTGGAGTGATGATGTTATTGAATATTTTGTGCAAGAAACTAGAAAGTATGCTTCTTTCAAGAATGCCCAGTATCGTAATAGTACAACTGAAGAGCTAAAATATGCTTTGGTTATATTTATTTTGAGAGGGCAGGCGGTATTACTAGGATTTCAAACCGGACATGAGAACTGAAATGATAAAAAAGTCAATGTGAGAACATAGGTTTGAACAATTAATGCAGTTTGTAATGTGTTCAGAATGTTATTTCGGTCTTTGCATCGATTGTAACGTAGGTTTCCACAGCAGATATATATATATATATATATATATATATATATATATATATAAATTATTTGGAATATTCACGTCGAATTGAATTCAGAACAGCAACGGACCCACAATTATGGAAAACGCAATGTTTTGCTCAATATGATATATTATCTATGAATGTGGCGTGTGGCATTGAATAAACTGGTGTGGTGAGATAAAATATCAAATATTTTGAAGCCGCCTCCTCGAATTATCGAATTTCGACATCAAAATCAAAATTTCTGACCCCAAAAATCCTACAAACCAATTTTTATTGAAATCGGATCATAAATCAGAAATATTGTCCACCAGATATATTGTCCTCCATCTTGGATTCTGACAAGAAAATCATAATCTGCGACCCCAAAAGCCTCGAGGTAGCAATTTTGAATAGATTCGGACCATAAATCATAGAAGACACGTCAGCCATATCGGAGCAGTCATCTTGATTTCCTGAATTTTGACAAAAATATAATTATCTCCGATACCAAAAACTCCCACATATCAATTATGATTAGAATCGGACAATTAATCATAAATGTCGTCTGCCACCTTGGTCCGCCATCTTTTTTTCCCTCATCGGAATGTCATAATGCATTGTCTCGCGAATGATGAGAACCTGCCAAATTTCAAGATGATTGAATGACTGAAAGTGGTTCAAAATTGACTCACAAAATGTCACCTAAATACTAAATATTTTTTATTTTTTTCATGTTCATAAAAAATCGCCTGCGCCCTTCCGTCGAAGAGTTTCTCGGCCCCCAAAAGTGTACAAGTATGAGCCTGCAAAGATTTCATTGACATAGAGCTCCGCCAAAAATCATTGTTAGATATTCGAGAATCACCTACCCGGTGTCTGAATACGTCTTATGAAGGATATAATATGGAATTAAACGGGAATAGTACTAATAACTTGCAGATATATTAAAAAACGTTCAATACAAGTTTGACTTCTATCAAAATTAAAAATTGACAATACTGATTAACATTATTTTTCCTATATACAAAGTGAACACAAATTACAACAAAACAACACACTATCTTCAACATCCTCCCACCTTGAGTTGATTGAAGATAGTTCAACAACTCAATATACTACATGGAAAGTCTCCGAACAGGCTTGACTACTCTTCCATATCTCGTTGTTATCGGGGGTGTTTCGGTTCTTTCAGAATGTTCTTCATCCCCTTCTTTTTCAACATCAGTTTCTCCTCTGAGTAATTTTTTCAGTATCCTTCATTGCAGGTATATTTAAAAAATCCAAGTCATTGATGCAATTCATTTCTAAAGGATACACTCGCTGTAAAGGCCTTAGCGTCGATCCTTTTGCAGTTTCCAATTTTACCAGTCGTACTTTATCATCCCGACCAGGTATCAACTCTTCAACGAAAGCTAGAGGCCAATTAACCGTTTCGCATTGTCATTTCCTATCAGAACAATATCAACAACTTTGATTTCTCTTCCAATATGTTTTTTCGACGATGATTTGAGTTGTCCCAAGTACTCGTTCCTGAATCTTCTACGAAGATCTTCTTTCAATTTCATTCTGTATCTAAAATGCTTCCTGAAATCTGAACTCTCCACAGCATCCAGATCTGGTACTCCATACTCAGGAATTTCTTTCAGAAACATAGCAGCGGTCAATGGTACGAGATCTTTGCTATCCTCAGGCATATATGTCAGGAGTCTAGAGTTCAATATTGATTCACAATCGCAAAGAATAGTGGATAATTCCTCATAAGTGACTAGCTTTCCCAAAACCTTTCGAAGAAGGTCTTGATTATTCTAATCAGTTCTCCCACCAACCGCCCCACCAAGCTGTCGGGATTGAATTTCCGATATTCTCTCGGCAGTACTATAGATGCTTATCTTTTTCCAATCTAACTGTGAAAAAGCATTTTCGGCACCAACAAAGTTTGTTCCATTATCGCTGTATACAGTCGAAGGTCTATTTCTCCTTGCCACAAATCTTCTGAATGATTGCAAAGAAATATCTGTAGAAAGTGACGGCAACAGTTCCAAATGAACAGCTCGATAAATGGCACAAGTAAACAGACATATCCATACTTTATCTCCATTCCGTATATAAAATGGGCTGCCAAATCACACCGATGACTTCAAATATGTGAGTCTTGCCGTACTCTGTTTTCAGGCAGTGGCACTGGTGAACTTCAATATGTTTGGCATTGAATCTGCGGCATATTACACATTTTGAAATTATGGATTTTACTGTTTTTCTCCCCTGATGATCCAGAATTTTCTCGTAGAAGACTGAGCAAACTCTGAACACCAACGTGCATATATTTTAAATGTTTTTCATGGATAAGTTTACTCACAACAGGATGCTTGGATGGTAAAATGATTGGACAACGGAAATCCGGTAAGTCATCTCTTTCAGAAACCTTGGATCTGATTCTAATGATTCCATCACCATCTGTGAAAGAACAAAAACTCCTCAACTGAGCATCTTCAAGTCCATCAAAAGCTTCAGTTTGTACCATATTTATGACAATTTTTTCTGCCGAATCCACCTCTGCCAAGGTTAATTCCCCATCTACAATCCTATGATCCTCATGACAACAACGGCAATTTGTAATAAATCTTCTGATCCATCCGAATACTCGAATAATTTTTTCATATTTCGAAATTCGTTTGTAATACCAGGAAAAATCGACTTCAGCAGACAAATTCATTGAAATAATACGTTTTCCCTTCTCAGATTCTATTTCTTCCTCATCTTTCACGTAATTCTGATTGGGCCAGTTTTTTGGAGATTCCTTCAGCCATTCAGGCCCCTCCCACCATTTGACTCGATCAGTTGTTTCGTGAACAACCTCGGGAAGGAAGGTCTGCTGGATTAAGATTTCCGGGAACGTGATACCATGCATGTTTATTAGACAAACTTGAATTTCTTCCACTCGATTCCAAACGAAAGGCTTTCATTTTTCATCATCTCAAATCCAGAACAAGACTGTTGTCGAATCAGACCACCAATGAATCAACAGACTAGGATCAATGGTGTCAGTAACCGTTTTGGATAATCTGGCCCCCTATGGTAGCTGCAGCAACTCAAGCCGAGGAATAGTCATTCGTTTAACAGGAGAAACTCTAGATTTGGCTTGTACAAGTTGAACATTAACGCCATCACACGTTTCAGATCGCAGAAATATGGCTGTAGCGTAGGCTCGTTGACTAGCATCGCAAAAAACATGCAAACTGCAGTGGTTTCTTCCTTCAATTGAATTAAAAAACCATCTAGGGATTTTCAAACCCATGAGAGTTGGAATTTCTTCGATCCATTTCAAAAAACTCCTCTTGATGTCTTTCCGTACCTCAATGTCCCATCCTGTTTTCAACGCCCATATCTTCTGTAATAATATCTTAGGGCAAAGGGAAACTGGACACGAAAATCCAATAGGATCGAAAAGTCTATGAGCTGCGGACAAAATAACCCGTTTCGTAATGATTTCTGTATCAATTTCTCGAAACCATTCTGAATTCAACTGTAAAGTATCTGTAGTTTTATCCCAGCAGACTCCCAAAACTGCAGAAATATCGGTGTTTACTGGATAATCACCAAAACTTGAATGCTCCCATGCTCTCAGATCAAACTTTGCATTTGCAAATAACTCCGTGGAAACTTCAATAAATTTCTGAATTTCTTCTTCACTGTCCAGACTCGAGACACAGTTGTCCACATAAAAACTCTTGAGTAATTTAATGATAATAGATCTCATTTCATCATTCTGAGAATTTTCCAGGCAATATTTCAAATGGTATTCAATTACTGCTCCCGATAGGAACGGACTGCAAGTAACTCCAAAAACTACCCTCGTATGACGATACGATTTCATCACCCCTGTATCATCAAACCATAGGAAACGTAGGAGATCTCTTTCTTTGACATCTAAGCTTACTTGCAAAAATGCTTTTCTTATGTCAGAAATCAGTCCAAATTTTGACAAGCGAAATTTCATTAATAAAGATGGTATCAGCTCGATTGAATTGATTCCTTTCTCAAGACACTGGTTCAGAGATGGCTGACTTTTCTCCCGAGCAGAAGCATCGAATACAGGTCGTATTTTGGTCGTTGCGCTGTTTTCTTCCACCACATGACGATGAGGTAAATAATGTCCCTCTTTCAGCAAGTCTGTCTCTGGAACCTCCTCGATGATACCCTCATTCAACCACTCTCTGAAAACCTGGTAATATTGATCACGATAGCAATCTCTATTCAGTTTATTCATCAGGGAGTCAAGCCGTTTTTTGGCTATTCCATAATTGCTCGGTAGAGGGGGATGGTCTTCGATCCAAGACATACAAACTTCATATCTGCCTTCATCGTTTCTAGTAATCGTCTTTAGGAAATGTGCCTCGACAAAATCCTCAGTTTCTTTCTGTGTTCGTTTCTCTGCAGGATCGGATATACCAAGAACATCTAGATTCCACAAATCAGCAATTGATTCGTTTTTAGAAAACATAGACATCACCGTTGACGATTTTTTACTTTTATTGTTGTCTTCAAGTTTCCCCATCAATGTCCATCCCAAACGTGTTTCTAGTGCTACTAGACCACATTCCAACTCGTAACGATTTCCAGTGAACAATTTGCCTGCTATATCAGCACCAATCAGAACGTCAATTGTTCCCTCTCGAAAATCAGTAATTTCAACACCAACAGCTTGTAACTTGTCGATCCATGGGCCCTTACGTATACAAGCTACATTGCTGCATATGATAGAGTGATCAAGTGCTTCAAAGTTACAAGCATATTCATTCTTCAAGTTACTTAGTCTTATGCGATAACAGTTATGTTTCACAGCATTCGTTCTTGAACCACCAAATAGGGCATGAATAATTTCTTCTTTTCGCAAACAATCGTAACCCACCTCGCAGATAATGTTTGCAGAAAAACTTCGGAATAGGAACTATTCGATAAATTGTTCTCCACATTCTCAATGACTTCAGTTGACTTGGATTGTGGTTCATCAGGCTTTGGACACATAATGGCAAAATGTTTACCACCACAAATAGTGCATGTTACGTTTACACGGCATTTTTTAGAGATATGTCCATATTTCAGACATTGGTGACAGCATGCTTTTTCGATCAATTTTTTCTTACGATCAAATAAAGTCCACTTTTTGGCCTCGGTACAAAGTTCACTCGAATGGATCCCACTACAGAAATGACACTTTTTATGATATTTATTATTGATTAACCCAGAAGCGGTTGGTAAAATATGTTTTGGAGTATCATTTTTTTCTTTGGATTTGCTTTGAATGTCAAAACCCGACATTGCCAAAGTGATCCTTTCTTCGTTTTCAACCTCTTTTCGGAGAAAATTCATTAATTTGTATAGGCGATCCTTGAGAGTAGATTCAGTATCGTAAAAGCTGCTTCTCTGCCACACTCGTATGAGATCTTCAGGAAGACAAGACTCAACTAGAGGATATAACATTGCCGCACAAGTTTCTGAGTTCACACCGAGAGTCTCTGAAGCACGTAACTGGCATTCCATTTTGTCGTAAAGAAAACTTAGTCTATTTTTGTTTGAAAGATTATTAAGTACTAGCTTCAGCAATTCACGCACATAGAATTCCACCAGAAGATCTTTTCTCCCAAATCTGTTTTTGAAGCTCTCAATTACCTTAGGGTAATTTCCTGCACTGGGAGGGTAGCTATCAACAAGCTGACGAGCTCTCGAATTAGGTATTGTAGCTTGAATCAAATATTGGAACTTATCTTCTGGAGCAATGAGTTCATCACTGTCAACTCTCTCAAATTGGCTCCAAAAAGAAAGCCAGTCTCTTATTTCACCACCAAACTTTTTGAATTCTATCTTCGGTAACTTTAGTTTTCTCTTAGAGTTACTAGAACACTGAGATAGATTATCTGCGATGAAATCTTTGTTTGAGATATTGTCAGCCATAAGTTTCACCTCATAATACTTTGCAGAATAATCGTCGGCTTTTGAGATCTCCTTTTGCAGAGCATCATCATCGTCCAACAGAAAATCTAAAACCTGTTTGTGTAAATCCATCAAAATCTCGATTTTCTGTTCTAGAAGACTGATTCTACTGAATATTTTAATCTTATCCAAGACTGTTTCGTTGAACAATTTTAAAACATCGTCAAAAGTATGGTCAAATGAACTTCTTTGCACTGCAAGTATCTTCTTTACCTTTTCCATAGTCGGGGTCCTGTCACGGTCGCCAAATATGTTAGATATTCAAGAATCACCTACCCGGTGTCTGAATACGTCTTATGAAGGATATAATATGGAATTAAACGGGAATAGTACTAATAACTTGCAGATATATTAAAAAACGTTGAATACAAGTTTGACTTCTATCAAAATTAAAAATTGACAATACTGATTAACATTATTTTTCGTATATACAAAGTGAACACAAATTACAACAAAACAACACACTATCTTCAACAATCATAGTAAAACATAATTGAAATTAGTATTAATAGTTCTTGGGGGCGCAGCTTGTTGCATTTCCAAAAAATTGCTCGAGAGTACAGTGCTTGCGAGGTGCTTTGAGTGCTTTGAGTGCTTTCACGAGCACTAAGCACAGTGCTTCGGGACAGCTCTGATGTGGAGCTATATCCATGGCATCTCTCCATGAAAAACTAATACATGGATCCATTTTGATTGAAAAAGCTATGTTGCCCTTGGGAATGATGTCGGAAGAAGACGCTGAGGCTACAAATAAGCACTTCCGTCTGTACCGTCAAGACTACGCTTGAAAGTTCAGCTGGGAGTCCTGCAATCTCGATATCATATAGACTGCTACTAAGCTCGCATCCCTTAATAACTGACATGGGACCGACCTACTCCAAGGACCAAACCTTTCCTCAAAGAAATTGTCCAAATACTCCTAAAAGAGTCTTCAGATGAACCCTAACTTTATTCACGAACCTAGTAATTTTACTAGCATTATAAACCACAACAGCGTTGACTTTTAAATTTAAGTTTTTAACACACATAAAATGTGGTAAAATTTCATATGGAATTGATTTTCACGTAAAACGCATAGTTTCTGAGTTATTCAAGAAAAACCGAAGAAACGTCTATTTATTTGGATTTTTCTGAAAAAAATCACATTTTTTGTCAGAATTTTTTATGGTACTATATAGTACCAAAAATCAATACTGGACCAAAACTTTCTGTTTAAAAGCACAAGCTGCCTAGGTTATCAGTCACAGCACCAATAGCGAATGTTATTTCATTCAATATATTCATATCTGCAACTTGTTTATCGGATTGGAGCATTTTAAATATATGATCGCTGCTTTGTTCGCAATAACTCGATAATTGCGTATGATTTATTTATAAAATCACGTCTCAGATGTTCGTTCAAGCTATAAACGTGATGTATAGTCACAAAAATATGGATTCTCTAAAGGAAGTATTGAACTTTATTTCCGAAAACATAAAAAATCGAAAAAATATTCAAAATGAAAAAAAAACAGGTCGGACTATGTTATTGAAGCATATCTCAAAATTAATATTCAGTAGAAAGACAACGGCTAGAGAAACCCAATGTGGAAATATTTCTCAATAATACTGATAATTATCACTCTATATCACGTTCTAAAGTTATAAACTCTGCAAAAATCGTTCTATCCATCTCCCCTGGCGCGCAGTGTATGTCACTCAGGTTAACCCCAGAAGAGATTCAGACTCATCTTCGGTATAGGTAGGGAAGTTACGAGGGCGTTTCCATAAGAAATGAGACAAATTCGGATTTTTCAGAACTGAAATTTTTTTAGCAAAAATATGGATTGGTACTGAAGTTGATGTACCGATCACGAATCCGTAAGAATTTTTAGTCAATCTTGCCCCCTTATATTATTTTTCGCAGAAATCAACATATCCATCGCCTTTGGCGCGCAGTGTATATGTCACTCAGATCAGCCTCAGAGGAGATTTAGACTTCGGTAAATTACAGAATTCCACTGCAATAATTACGGAAGTTACGGGAGCGTTTCCATGGGAAATGAGAGAAATTCGAATTTTTCAGAACTGAAAATTTTTCAGCGAAAAAATGAATTGGTACTGAAGTTGATGTCCTGATGACGAATCCGTAAGAATTTCGAGCCTGTCTTGTCCCCTAATATTATTTTTGGCAAAAATCGGTATATCCATCGCTTCTGGCGCGCAGTGTATGTCACTCAGGTCAACCTAATGAGACTAACCCCCCAGTAAAATTACAGGATTCTACTCCAATAATTACTGAAGATACAGGAGTGTTTCCATGAGAAGTGAGACACACTGTACATATTTTTCCGCGGTGTTCTTATGGGACACCCAGTAATTGTGTTTTGATGACATGGGCTGAGGAATAGTCCAAAGTACCTGAACTTTGCTTTGGTCGATTTGGACCACAACGATCATGATAAATTTTATCATCTGTTTCGTATCATTCGAAATACAATGAACTTGAAATTGAAAATGTAGATGAGGATGAGATGATAACGCAGTATATTGATTTTATCTGATGAGCTGCATTTATTCATTATCTGTGTAAAAATAATAAACAATTATTGGGATTGGGATTCTGTTGTTGAAATCAAACTTAAATTATGGCATTATAGACGTTTCGCCGCTGGCCGGGGGCATCTTCAGTATTTTTTTTAATTTGGTTTGATGTTTTTTTATTTTACAGTTGGTTTACAAAATAATCTGAAAAATTAAAATACAATTAATTTCTTGTTGTGTGACAATAGTTTAGATCTATGTGGATGAAATATTTATGGGGTATTAAGGGGGTAGACAAGTTAATTACGTACCTTGGTGATCATTGTGCTTCGGAAATATGATTTCTTTATTGTTGTATACTATAATTCTTGAATATCGATGGCGTGTTTTGTTTGTGTGCGATGGCTATGTGATGGTTGAATTGGAGAGTGTTCATGTGTTAGTGGGATTTGTTTTATGACTGTAGTTGGTGGGACTATCGATCATCCCATCTCGTGGAGAAGGGGGTATTTGAGGGTGATGGGCGCAAACGTGTGTGGGGTTTTGGAATCAAAATATTTATTGTGTTATGTGAGAAAATAGATAAAAGCTAATGTGAGAAATTAGGAATTGAAACTGTGTTATAGTATTGTATGGTATATTTGACTAAGGTTGTTGAAATCTGTTCTATTGTTCATCGTGTTGTTGGTTTCTTTGATATATATATATATATATATATATATATATATATATATATATATAGAAGAATCCTTTTTAAATTCGGGTATGCAGTCAACAGGGGTATGGAAAAAAAGTGTACTCTTTTTTCTATTCAAGCTTTCGAGTCATTTATTGTCTCTTCATCAGGAACTCTACAATGAATTAAATTGAACATTATAATCTTTGAAAACCAAATAGGCATGTGTACTTACAAAAGTGAGGTTAAAAATCCCTTTCACTTGCAGCAATTTATAAAATACCATGTCACAACAGACAACACTCTTGGTAAAGTCATATATAGTTAAAACTTTGATCAAAATTGATCAAGATTACTTAAACATAAGTGTATAAACATTTTAAAATTCCAAATGTGCTCTTATGGAGGACATGTTGGATTCAAGAGCAAAACTTTGAAGTTGACAATTGACAAGTATGACAAATAGATCTACGACCTGTTGCCAACATACAATGCGATGAAAAATAATATCACCAAACAATTACATGGTACAAAAAAAATTGACAATTGACAAGTATGAAAATCTACGACCTGTTGCCAACATACAATGCGATGAAAAATAATATCACCAAACAATTACATGGTACCAACTTATGTTAATTGAAATGATTAAGGTAAGTCTCATAAGGAGACTGCCAGAGAAAATATGAGTTTTTTAACAATTAAGCAATATATAACAAAATTTGACAAAGTGCAAAATTTCATTACCCACCATTCCAGGGGACACAATAATATTAATGTATTGAGTTGTGGTCTGTCTCATACGGAGAACGACTGAGTAAATATGAATAGATTATGCTGAGATTATCGATGTCCGTTCTCGAATTCATTGAATTAGGTTCTTTGAAAATTTGTGTCATTTCGAGAAAAGTTCTCTTTTTTACATTAGATTCATGTTCCAAGATATTCACATTATCATAATCTGGGTTATGGTTCAACGCCATGGTGTGATGAGCCAAAGAACACGTTTTTAAAATTTCTAATATCGCTTTTATGCGAGGTGATTCTGTCTTTTAATTTCCTTTGGTTTGGCCAATGTACTTCTTTTCACATTGAGAACAGGGGATACAATAAACCAAGTTCGAATTGTCTAATAAAGGATCTTTGTCTTTAACTTTGAAAAAATCTTGTTCAAAACTATTTGGTTTTTATACGCGATTTTGATGTTAGGAATCTTGGAAAATAATTTGTTGAATTTATAGTTTAAAGATTCTATATGTGGTAAGGTAAGATAGAACGTTGGTTCCAAAATGTTATTATTAGAATTATTTATATTAATATTATTGTTATTGTTGGGATGATCAATATCAATGGAAGACCTACTGAAAATCAGTTTATACACAAGGTTCCGTGGGTAACCACTGTTAATGAAAAGTTGCAAAGTTTTTTAAATTGATTGTTCTTAGTGAAGTGTGACTTGTTTTGATTACTCTATCTTTCATGCACAAGACCAGATTTATCTTTGTCTGTGTCGATGATATGATTCGTAATGTAAGAATCTTCCTGAAGCACCAGGTTTTGTATACCAGCTGGTGATTAGAGTATTGTCTGCTCTTCTGATTACTTTTGTATCTAAGAAGGGACACTCTGTTCTATGTTTTCTTCTTCGATGGTAAATTGCAGTTTT
>JAFIRS010008484.1:0-16696 GCA_018342105.1 Gonioctena quinquepunctata
TCACTGGAGGAGACACTGATTCAGAAATACTCTTCTCCTGGGAATATTTCAGTGAAATACCCCACCATACAACAAGTCCGATGCGATGCGCAATCTGTATGGATTTGGGGGATTCTCTTGACATTCAGCGCACTCATCAATAATCGCAGTTCATTCTTAGCTCTCTCACAGGACAAACGCCCTCCTCGCTTGGAGATACAAGGATTCATGAAGGTCATGACTGCATAGAATATGTATGCCTACACCACAACTTTAGTCAAGGTCAAACAAAATCGAGATCAAATCTTGAGGTTGCCGAAACAATCCCAACATCAAAACTTAATGTTATGAATCTCAAGGTCCTATTCAAGGTCAAAACTGAAGTCGATCTCAAAGTCGGACCAGCAATATCAAAACTCAATGACAAATCTCAAAGTCAAATCTCAAGGTCAAACACACACACACTGCACACCTGCAACTATTCAAGGTCACACGTGACGTCATAGTGGTGGGGGGAGACCCAGAACCGGCTTAAATCTCCTACTAGAAATGACCAGAAAAAAAGCACCTAAATACATCAACTACTCCAAATTCGAAAAATATATCCCAAAAGAAAAATGGGAAGATGTGGTAAAAGCCGAGAATACAAAGTTAGCATATAACAAATTTATAAATAAAATATCTGAAACTATTGAAAAATGTTGCAAAATAAATAAAAACGTAAACAATAAATACCAGGAAAAATTAAAACCATGGATGACACAGGGTCTACTTCACTCTATCAGACACAGAGATATACTGAAGAAGAAGCTTAATGAATGTAAATCCCTAAATTCTAAAATAGAGTATAAAACTTACAGAAATTATCTAAACTCACTTCTTAAAAAAACAAAAATAAATGTTATATGAATAAAATTAAACAGGCACAGAAGAATAGAAAAAAAAATTGGCAACAAATTAATGAAATAACAAACAAAAAAACCCACTCTAGTAACAGCACCCAATACGACATAACTGATGAAGAGGGGAAACAAAATTGCAGATGACCTGAGTAAAGCTAATTATTTCAATACATTTTTTGCTTGTATTGGCCTGAACCTGGCAAACACGATAGATAAAAAAACTACTCCCATACCCGATCAGCAAAATAATATTCAAGAGTCTCTTTTCTTCCATCCAGTGACACGCAATGAACTAATAACCCTGATTTCTAGTCTAAAAAACAATACTTCTGCTGGTCCTGATAGAGTGCCCGTTTATTTAATGAAAAAATGTCATCATTACTTTCTAGATCCCTTATGTCATATATTCAACCAATGTTTTGTAAATGGCATGATTCCAAACAATTTCAAAGAAGCTTACAACACCAATTTTCAAATCCGGAAACAAAAACTGGCCACAAATTATAAGCCAATATCGGTAATAAATAACTTTGCAAAACTTTTTGAAAAATGCATGAAAAATAGACTCGTAAATTTTCTGGAAAAACATCAAGTCCTATCACCATGTCAATATGGTTTCAGAGAAAACCTGTCAACGGAAAACGCCGTTTTTGACCTAGTGATTAAAATACTGAATAATGCCAATGAACAGAAAAAATGCCTAGCAGTGTTTTTAGACTTAGGCAAAGCTTTCGACACTGTCAATCACGATATTTTGTTACGGAGGTTAGAAAATGTGGGAGTGAGAGGCAAGTCTTTAGAACTCTTAGCTGATCATTTACAAGGCCGAACACAGAGGGTCAAAATAAATGACACATATAGCCAGACCCTACCTGTTGCCATGGGTGTCCCCCAGGGTACTGTCATGGGTCCAATGTTGTTCCTAATATATATCAACAATATTTACAACTTGAAAAACTTTGAATGTGATATTGTTTCATTTGCTGACGATACGGCATTGATTTTCTCTGGTAACTCATGGGACACTACTTATGCAAAAGCACAAAACGGATTAAACACTATATTCTCCTGGCTGAATTCTAGTCTCCTGAGCCTAAACACTGACAAAACAACATTTTTGACCTTCTCATCAACAACAAGAGACCAACCACTGAAGAATAATGTCTCCTCAATTGCCAGAATAATGGTCCTCAATTGCCAGAATCCTATAATTTGTTCTTGCCCAAATATAAAAAAATATATTCAATAAAATACCGGGGTATTATGCTTGACCAACATATACGCTGGGACAAACAGATAGATAGATAGATTTCGTCCTGAAAAGACTCAGGGAACTCATTTTTAAATTCTATCAACTCAGAAACAAAGTAAATAAACATCTACTACTAATGACATACGATGCACTAGCTGAGTCTGTCATTAGGTACTGTATTACTGTTTGGGGAGGGTTGAATAAAACACACTTACATAATCTCCAAGTGATACAAAACACCTTGCTTAATTAAAATAGTACTGAAAAAAGATAGAAGACATCCAACTGAGAGAGCTTATATAAGGAGGCAAGTATATTCAATATCAGAAAATTTTGACATTAGAACACGACAAAACCCAATATCGTATCTACTTATCTAGAGATAACCTCTCATGCTATAACTGCAAACAACCCGGCCACATTGCTTCCCAATGCCCCGTTCCAGATTCAAACAACCAAGGTCACCAGCCACCACACCCCTCAAATACTACAACAAACGAAACACTCCCTGAACCAACAACCTCACAACCCACCCCACCATTACCTCAGAAACAATCCCAACCAGAAGGAACCCTTCTAAAAAACAATGAGCCAACCCCAGCACAAAACAGAAATATTTCAGAGACCTTAGGCCCTCCCCAGCTACAAACGAGGAAAAACCCTCCCAATTTTGACTCCTTTCGCACACCAGAACTCAAAGCATTGAAAAACATCGTTTCAGTAACTCTAGAGAGAACGAGCAACATTATTGGAAGAACAACTGCTACCATCTAAAAATATAATGAAAGGGGCAGATCCATCTGTCATGAAATTTGCGCAGGTAAGGACTTCTTCGAAAATGTATACGGAACAACGACCCATTAAGCGTAGCCAGAGAGTACACAGAAGATATTTATGGACTTATTAACATACTCAAAAATATATCAACCCTCACTGAACGAAGCATCAAAACACGATGCACAAAACTCCAGAAAAACTCCTCAAACAATTGACCGAAGAAAACACTTCCCGCCCATACCATCAGATACAGAAAGTGAAGAATCATCCTCCCAAGAAAACTGAGCAAAGAAAAATTCATACTACAGTGGAACTTGAATGGGTTATACACCCATCTAGAAATGTTACAACTTCTTATATCAGAACACGACCCATCAGTCATCAGCCTCCAAGAGACCCATTTGAAAGATATTAACACTTACCTAATGAAAAAATATAACTCCTACTATAAAAACCGTACGGAGGTGCTAAGGGCAAGCGGGGGAGTCGCAATATACATCAAAAAAACAATAGATGTAGAACAAATTCCACTCAACATTCGCAATATTTATATCCCACCAAACAAAGAAATCACAAATCAACATCTGCAATATTTATATCCCACCAAACAAAGAAATCACGAACATAGAACTGTCAAGACTGATGAAACAAATTCCCAAACCTAGAATCATCACTGGTGACTTTAACGCACATAACATTATATGGGGAAGCCCTTCCATTAATTCTAAAGGTCGAATACTAACCGAAATTATCGAAGAAGAAAACCTGGTGCTCCTGAATAATGAAGAGATAACCAGACTAAACCCTACAGGTAACTCAAACGTCTTGGATTTAGCACTCTGTGACCCCCCTCTAAAACCCCAATATATTTTCAATGTCCTCACATACTCCTACGGGAGCGACCACTTTCCCATCACAATATCCCACGTTGGAAAACAAAACATCCCCCAGGGGAAAACACCAAGATGGCGTCTGCGAAATGCTAACTGGGAGTTGTTTTCATCCACAATCGAAGAATCACTCGAAGGTTTCCATATACCAGAGAACATCGACGATGCCGTGGCCACCTTCACAAACATTATCACTGAAACCGCCCGACAAACAATTGGGAAAACAAAAATACTGAGGAACAAAATCCCAGTACCATGGTGGAACCAGGAATGCGAAAAGGCAATAAGAGATTCCAAAAACGCCCTGAATAAATTCAAGAGACACAAAAGTGAAGAAAACTGGATATTCAAAGGACTGAGGGCAAAATCAAGATGGATAACAAAGAAAAGTAAGCGCGAGTCTTGGAAAAAATATGTAACATCAATAAATAGCTCAACCCCAATAAATTACGTCTGGAATAAAATCAACCGAATTAAGGGCACGAACAACTCGTATGGAATAAATTCACTCGAACAAGAAGGAGAAACATATAGTAACCCAGAAGATATATCGGAAATACTTGCAGACACATACCAAAAAAATTCTAGTGACTCGAATTTCAACAAAACTTTCCTAACTACCAAAAGGGAAGAAGAATCAAAGGAAATAAACATACCAAATTCTATAGATATGTGTCCGCTAAACACAAAAATCACCATCGCTGAATTCGAAGACGCCCTAATAAACTGCAAGAACTCCAGCCCAGGACCGGACGACATTCCTTTCATATTCCTTCAAAAACTCCCCCAAACAGCAAAACAAATCCTCCTGGAAATCTACAACAAAACATGGCACGAAGGCAGTTTCCCAGAAGCATGGAAAGAGGCAATAATAATCCCTATTCTGAAACCTGGAAAATCAAAGACATGCCCAGATTCATACAGACCTATATCCCTCACATGCACAATGTGCAAACTCCTGGAAAAAATAACAAACAGAAGATTAATGTGGCACCTGGAAAAAAACGGACACCTGGCTCCAGAACAGTGCGGGTTCCGACAAGGACGCTCGACAATGGATAACTTGGTAGATCTCGAAAGCTACATACATGAAGGCTTTGCAAACAAACAAGTTTGCGTCGCAGTATTCTTCGACATAAAAAAGGCATATGATATGACATGGAGGCACCATATAATACAACAGCTGGTCGCGAAGGGAGTGAACGGGAATCTTCTGAAATTCATCATGAACTTTATGAATGACCAGTACTTCAGAGTGAGAAATAATGGAATCAGACGTCAGAATACAAGAAAATGGAGTACCCCAAGGCTCAATAATCAGTGTCACACTTTTCCTACTAGCTATTAATGAAATAGGAACATTCATCGAAAAACCGGCTAGAATGAGCTTATTTGCGGATGACTTGGTCATATACCTGAAAGGGAAAACTATTGAAACTATCCAGAATCATCTCCAAAAAACCATTACAAACATAGAAAAATGGTTGTCGCTTACAGGCTTTCAAATGAGCGTGGATAAAACTAAATGTTTACTCTTCACAAAGAAAAAATCAATAACAGAACCTTCACTTCAACTAAAAGATACCACAATCAAGGTAGTTAAAAAAATAAGATATCTGGGAATGACACTAGAACAAGGACTCACTTGGGAATCCCATATGAAATACCTCGTGACGTCCTGTCAAAACGGGCTGAACTTATTGAAAGTACTTTCCAACCATAATTGGGGTTCCGACGCCAAAACACTACTTTCAATATATAGGGCATTAATCAGAACTAGAATAGACTATGGCTCGGTGACGTATGCTTCAGCAAGCAAGCGACTGCTGAAACTACTAGACTCTATCCACAACTCAGCACTCCGAACGGTATTGGGAGCCCTCCGTTCCACACCAATATCAAGTATCTACTGTGAAGCAGAAGAACCCTCCTTGTATACGAGACGCCAATACCTCAGCCTCTCCTTTGCCTCAACGATAGCCTCCAACACTCATCACCCATCATTCAAATATGTATTCGCCAACAGATTCAAAAAGCTATTCTCGAACCGAATTAGGATAGCCCACCCTTTCTTCAAACGCCTGAATCATTACCCAATCACCTCCAAAATTGACTTTCGTAACATCTCACAAACATACTTCTCAAATACTCCTCCCTGGCATATACCCAAACTGCATAAAGACACATCCCTATGTCATTTCCACAAAACAGAAACCCCTCCCAAAATGATAGTCCAAGCTTTTCAAGCCCTCCTCTCCCGATACCCAGAACACTCCAATTTCTACACCGACGCATCCAAATCAGAAGACAAGGTAGGGGCAGCTTTCGTATTTCAGGAAGAAACAAAAAGATACCCCCTACCACCAAGCACCAGTGTGTACAGTGGTGAAATATTTGCCATCCTTCAAGCCGTCAAATACATCACAAGCCATGGAATACAAAAGGCAACTCTCATTACCGACTCACTCAGCTCTGTCGAAACCCTAGAACAAGTATATTGCAGCAATCCTAACGCCATGGTCATAAAAGAAAAAATATATCACCACACGAACAACCCCAACAATGAAATAAAATTAGTATGGGTACCCTCACACATCGGGATCCCCGGAAACGAAAAGGCAGATATGGTGGCCCGTGAAGCTGCAAGCGAAAGGACGGAACCTACAAACCAACAAATTAGAGAAGGGAGCAAAGACTACATTAAATACCTGATTTGGGAACAATGGCAAAAAAAAAAAAATTAAACCTGGCCCCAAAACCAACCAAGGACCACATCTTCAAAAGTGAACAAAAAACAGGGAAAACTTGCGACTTATGTCTAGTGCCGGTTAGTGTCAAACACATTCTAGTGGAGTGTCCTAGGTACGACGAAACAAGACGGAAATACAGCCTGGAACCAGAAATGAAATCCCTTCTAAGAGACCGCTGTGATATCTCTAATCTTCTGAACTTTCTAAACGACCTGCACTTAAATGACGCAATCTAATTTCAGACCAATAGTGTGAACAAAATGTAAATATGAGTTATTATGGAAATGCTACTGTACCATTACGTTGCTAATGACCCACCGTGGTCGATGCAACTTCTCCTTTCTCAGAATAAAAAAAAAAAAAAAATATCAGAAAATTATATACCTACCACTGTATAATATGGACGATGAACTCACCTCTCACATATCTTAAACACTCTCACGATACCCGAGCTAAATCCGAGAGAGCAATTAGTGTACCTTTTTGTAAAAATGCCTATACCCAAAGGTTTGTTACTTACTTTGGCCCAAAACTTATCAATCATATTCCCACTGACCTTAGAAATATAAAAAATATTAAAAAACGCAAGAAAACTATTAGATCATTCGTTGATCACAACTTTGAATGGCTGAAAGAAATATTTGAACCACTGACTTAAAACTTAATTTATATCTGTGCCCCTATCGCGGGTTAATTCAGTCCTCCTGTGAGTCGATCATTGATTTCTACTTAAAATTGTATTTCTTATTTTTTTTCATTGAACGGTATGAAAATATTATTCTTAGTTACATTATTGGTTGTGTCCAGATCTGGGAAAACACGCAACACAAGCTTCGCTTAGGCGTTCCCCAAGAGCTGAACACCACCGTCTCTTCACTAATTTTTCTTCAATAATAATATGTATGCGAATATGTATCTGAATTGAATAAAGATTGATTGATTGATTCGTCTTTCCGGTTCAAAATTTGTAATCCATTTTTGGAGTACTTGCCGACATCCGATTGAGCTGAAATTGGGCAGGTGTTCATAATTCCGGTAAAAATGTATTATGCAATTTTTGTTAGATGAAATAACAAAATGGCGGCTCCAAGATGGTGGACTAGTTTTGTGACTATGGTAGGTACGAGTTGATTCAAAATTGGTACGTGGGGGTTTTAACGACAGAGAACGATTTTTTTTTTAATTTAAAAATTCAAGATGACGGACAAGTTTTGTGATTATGGTCCGATTCGATTCAAAATTGGTGGGGGTTTTCGGGGTCGAAGATTATGTTTTTTTTTCAAAATTTATAAATTCAAGAAGGCGGCTCCCAAATGGCGGAGGAGTTTTGTGATTATGGACCTATTCTATTCAAAATTTGTATGTGGGGGTTTTCGGAGTCGGAGATTATGAATTTTTTGTCAAAATTGATTAAATTGAAATGACGACTCACGGATTTTTTGTTATAGAAAAAAACAAAATGGCGCTCCAAGATGGCGGACGAGATTAAGGATCATTGTCCGATTCGATTCAAAATCGGTATGTGGGGGTTTTCAGCGTTATTATTAATATTATTAATTTTTCTTCAGAATTTGTAAAATCACAATGGCGGCACCAAGATGGCCGATGATCTCTGTGTTTATGGTCCGATTCTATTCAAAATTGGTATGTGGGGGTTTTTGAGGACGGAGATTATGAATTCTGTCAAAGACTGTTTTTAGTTGAAATTATAAATTGAAGATGGCAACTCCAAGATGGCGGATGGATGACGAATGAGTTAATCTTCAGATGGTCTATTCATTGAAGGACTAGATAGCTCAGAACTTACGGGAAAAAAAGGCCTCATAATAACGATGCTTTCACAAAAATGCATAGATTATAAGTACTAAAGAGCACAAAATAAAGTAATTATAAAAAAATATTTTTAAAGACAAGCTCGTATTCAAATGCGCTATAAAATAAAAAATAATAGCTTTGGATGTGCGACGTAGGTTATTCCGTGAGTTATAGATCCAAAAGCTTTTTTTATTCGAACTGAAAACTTTGCGCGACAAGCTTTTGCTACATCCTAAGCAATTATGTTTTGCTTCTTAGTGCTTTTGAATAAAATATTGTCTTCAAAAAGGTTTTTTATTAATTATTTTATTCCTAAACAATTTAGAAAATCGTGTTTAACCGAATAGGAAACTGTTGCCAATTATAATTGAAAATATACACACCTTTGCAAAACACATAAATTCACAATAATTCAACACTACCACTACTTCATAACTCGAACTACTTCGAACGAGTCGTGTAGCTGTACATCAAATCAACTGATGTTTTTATCCGAACGTTGGAGGAATTCCTTTGACTTGCCAAATGTACATTTGGTGGTGTTGGAATTCTTACTTTAGTCTTTTTTTATCATTGGCTCAATTTTGTTTAGAAAGTCAACTCATCGAAAAAGTTCATCATACAATAAGCCTAACTTTCAGGTTATTACTATACTTACAATGTTCTGTTGCGATGAATCGCTGTCATCCACCATCGCTTTTCTCGAGGTCGACGTTTTTTTTCTGCCTCCAACGTTGGAGAGTATTCGTAGCATCGTGTAGCGTCGGCTTTTGCTAAAGGTACATTTGGTGGTATTGGAATTCTCACTTTAGTCTGTTTTTTTATCATGGTGTCAATTTTGTTTAGATAAAATTCAAAATCTATACGTGACATTCTGCAAAAGTTATAAAATTCTCCGGTTTCCTCACAAGTCAACTCATCGAAAAAGTTCATCATACTGACTCTGTAAAAAAAACAATTGGCCTAATTTTCAGGTTATTACTATACTTACAATATTCTGTTGCAATGAATCGCTGTCATCCGCCATCGCTTTTTTCGACGCCGTTTTTTTTTCTATCACATTGCTTTTCAAATAAAAAATTCGCCGCGGAAATTTCGACGCCTTCCATTGCTGAAGAATCAACTGAAGTAAACAGTCACTTGCTTCAAAGGCTGCCTAGGAAGTATACAGGGAAGGACAGCGAGCAGCGCGAGTAGCAGCGGCAGTGGATGCATGTAAAGCGGCTTTAAGATACCTTATACACGAATCCTCTCTGTATTGATTTGTTGAAAATATAAACAGGATGTATCTTAATGAAATTGTGAGGGAGGGATCATCAGAAATGCATAAGATCAATTAAAAAATGAATTAATGTCGACAAATCATTAATAACAATGTAATATAGATGTATCAATTTATAAGAACAGAACCTAGATATGTCATAAAAGTTGTTCAAAGTGACGCCTATTAGACAAGAGACAGGCTTAGAAACAGCTATTCGGTTCTCTGGAACAAGTCGCTCTCATATTAGGCGTAACATTTGCAGCCTAGTCAAATCTTCATTTTCAGATCATCCAAATTAAAAATATGAGTAGTGAAAACAATATCTTCTGAATAACCCCCTAGAAAAAATCAAGTGGGAATAAATCTTGAGGAACGAGACCCCTTTTTAGCAATCCATCTATTTGGATACGTTCTATTCAGATATCAAGTGAGGAGCAACATCTCATTGCCACCAAATTCTTTGTCGTTCTACTATTGGAATATCTTCAAATGGATCATCAATCATTTCGCAAATAATGTGAATACAGCAACCCACTGATATTTTCATTGGTTCGATGCGGCCATTCAATATTCCGCACCACACGTTGATACCAATCATAGTTTGAAAATTACTTTCGCGGACCCAGTGGGAATTTTCTTGAGACCAATATTGACTATTATGTCGATTTAAAACTCCATTATTGTGGAACCACGATTCATCTCTCCATAAAATTGGATTGAATATGTTAGAATTATCAGACTATTACCTGTCATTGGTATCAATGCTTGTACTAACTGGATTTTGAATGGGTGATATCTGTTTTCTTTCAGAATTTTCTGTACAGTAGAATTACTCACACCGAGTACGGATAGACACATCTGAATGGATACTGATATAAGCGAACACATTGATATCGAAATCTTCAGTTTTAACAGATCTCGTATGATGGCGATGCTTTATACAGGGTGTTTCATAATTGAATGCTGATCCTAAAGGGCAATAATCCTGGGATGATTATAAGAAAAATTCTTCATATGAACATAGGTCCGCAAACCGCTTTATTTCTGAGATACAAGATGTTGAAATTTAACAAAAAAATCAGTTCTTCCCCAATATCTCTGAAACGGCTTCGGCTTTTTTTTTCAATTTTAATACATGCAAAGTACGCATTAAAATACATTTTTTCCATGTTAAAGGATTTATTAATTTTCATCAGTGGCGTCCCTGTTAACATACCCTGCCATATTTTTTATCAAAATAATGGTACGTTTCTGTCTTTTTTCTCAAATAACTATTATTTTTATAATTGTTCTCAATCTTCTCATAAAATGATCTCCTGCCTTTTTTTCGTTCATTTCCTTGTCCCTATTCGATTTTTTCTCTTAGTCTCAATTTCACAATTGTGGTAACCATGGATCTAGGCAAGATTTTTATAATTTTATGGTAACTATTATTTAGTTTTTGTAATGAGTACACATGAAAATACATTTTATTTTTTCATTTTTAAAAACATAACTTTTATGATGAAAAAATACCAAAATCAAATCAACTTTTCAAAATGTCCGCCTACTGCAAGTATGCACGCTTCAGCCCTCCTTGTCATTGACTCGCGTACTCATTGGAAAATTCCTGGAGTATTCCTTATTGCTTTAGAGGAAACTATTACGCGGTTGTTTCGCAATTCTTCCTCAGTTAGAATTGGTTGACTGTATACCAAAGATATTCCCAAAGAAAATAATCTAGACTGAGTCTGGGGATCTAGCTGGCAATGACTAAAATGAGCAGGTGCACCATCGTGCTTAAACCACATGCGATTTCGCATTAAAATAGGAACATCTTCCAACATAATTGGCAAATTATCTCCAAGAAATCGGCGATAATTATGTACATTTAAAAAGGTCCAATTAGCTAATCTCCAATAATTCCACCCCAGACATTTATTGAGAACTGCTCCTGATGATGAGATTCCACGATTGCATGCGAATTTTCTACTGCCCAAAAATGATTATTATGAAAATTTCAGATCCTGTTTTTAGTAAAACTATTTTCGTCCGTGAATAAAATTTCCCTGTCCAATAAAGGATTTTCGGTAACTTTTTGGAGAAACCATGGGCAGAAATTCACTCGTAATGGAAAGTCTCGAGGAAGTAGAGCCTGAACCCGTTGAATGTGATATAATAAATAATCATAAAGAATCCTCCATACTGGAATATGGACGATATTCAAATTATTGGCAACTTGCCTCGTACTTATTTCAGGATTTTCGTCAACTGAATTTAAAACAGCTACCTCAATTGCTGGAGTTCTTGCAGTCCGATGTGCTCCTTTCAAGTGATGATTTGGCTCAAAAATACATGTTTCACATAACCTTCTGTGGGTGCTTGAAATCGTTCGAGCATCAGGAACCATTCTATTTGGGAAGCGCTCTTGATACAGTCGCCTGGCTTCATATGCGTTCCCATGAGCAAGCCCATACAAGTAATGCATGTCTGCTAATTCGGTATAATGTTTTTTTTTAATGAACAAGTTTTTATAACGTGAATAATATCACGTATCTAGCTAAAGAAGTGTCAAAATTGTTTATGTTGAAAACAACGAAATGTGTTCTTAGCATACTAGATGTTTTTTGCCCACAGTAGTAACGCACGCACTTCGGAAGACCCTCACTCCACCCGAGTACAGTAACGCCCCACCCCCGGAGAAGTACCTACCTTTCGGTTCCACCTCCATCCGAGAGCGAAGTGGGACGCCCAAGGATCCAGATACGCCGGATCAACGCGCTAGGTAAACCTAGCTACCGTTATAACTCAGCCACGGTAGGGCCACTTGATAAGACAAGTCAGGCAGGGAATACAGCCACCTGTACCCATCAGGTAGAAGACTCCCCCGTCTCTACCGAATTACGGTATAGTTTTCCATTGGTCCACTATCTAGCACCACGCCCCCCAGAGTCCAACTCCATGTGGAGAGGCACCGGTGGGGCTATCCTCCCCCTATCTGGGTACCCATGTCAACAAGACTCCTCTTGTTAGCATTTGATGGGTCACCGCCATATCAGACTTTCGACCTGATATTACTCGTGTTAACGTGTGACGAGTAACCGTTCGAGTGAGAGTTCGCCGAAGCTACTAATCACGCTACCATGTTACCGAGAGGGGACCTGGACTTTACCCAGAGGTGTCTGGGATCGTCACAGGCACTCCCCTCCCGACGGCCTAGGCCCAGTTTCTTACCCACAATATAACCTTACTACTCTCAACGGCTGATTTCGCATAGGGACAAGCAAATGAAAGCATTTTATTTTCTAACTCAAAAACCGTTCGCCGTACTGAAAGAGACCATTTTTATGAGAACATAGAGAACAATTACAAAAATAATATTTATTTGGAAAAAAGACAGTGGCGTATCATTATTTTGATCAAAAATATGGCAGGGCATGTTAACAGGGACACCACTGATGAAAATTAAGAAATCCTTCCTCATGGAATTTTTTTTTATTTTTATGCGTATTTTGCATGTACCGCAATTGAAAAAAATAGCCAAAGCGATTTCAGAGATATTGGGGAAGAACTGATTTTTTTGTTAAATCTCAACATCCTGTATCTCAGAAATAAAGCGGTTGCGGACCTATGTACATGAGAAGATTTTTTTTTAAATCATCCCTTTAGGATCAGCATTCAATTATGAAATACCCTGTATAAGTTATATGTAGTACTTTTACGTCATGATTTTTTTTGCCCATTTTTTTAAGAAACGGGTATAGTTACTCTACTCGTTTCAAAACATTTCTATTTGGATTTTTCAAATGAATTCGAACCTACAAATGACTAATTTGAGAGAACCTAATGTCAATCAAATCTCAACGGCAAGGTCCCTTCGAATCCCGTCACACGAACGCACTTCCAACATATATAATGTCTTTATTTCTACGTTTCAGAAATAAATGATCGATTCAAGTGTAATGGTCAATATTATATTGTTTGCAATAGGTAGCTGGTGACGTAAGCATTATCGAAATTCGTGTATTTCTGTATACTGACAAATTTACCATGAAAGAAAGAAGATAAATCCCAAATAGGGCTATTGCGATAAGATTGGAATAATAAGCTGGAAATGGATTATAATGAGGGTATCCTCGAACGGATCGATTGTTGAAAAAATTATAGGTTACAATGCCATACGAATTACGTGTCATATATTTGAAAATAGTATTTGAATAAAAGTTCTATTTTCAAGTGTACAGCTATCCCTCTCAAGTTATTCGATCACTGAAATTGCAATGATCTTAATGCCAAATTGGTCATATTGGATTTCATTGACACGGTCCAATAATTTAGATCATATTGAATGGCATTATGAAAATTGAATAATAACACATTCATAATTCAAATTCTCCAGATCTTACGGAGCATGGCATCTAATGCTCCGTAAGAATAACGTGATAATTCATAACGAAATATTTTTTACAACACTGCAAATAACATTTTGGTAATGTGATTATAGTTGATTTTCGTAATCATTGACATTTCATGTATGAAATCATAACTCGGAACTTGATACTGATTTCATTGATGTAGAAATGAAGTTTAATTGTGAAATATCAACTAAAGGTTTTCATTCGACTATTTCTCTCATTATTTCTGAGCCAATGAGATGACCGAAATTTCAAACAGAAAACAATCAGATCAGTTTTATAGTGATAAAACGCCTTATCGCTGTTTTATACTGATAAAATCACAGTATATTCTATTTATATATATATATATATATATATATATATATATGTTTTTTCGCGCATGTTCAAGAGCAGTGAATAATCATTGTAAATGAATGAACGAAGCATTTAGAAAGGAACACGATTCCTTCAATTTTGGAAGGAGAAGAATTGTTGTAATTTGCCCCGTTGAAAATTCAAATGTGACATGAATTCTGGTAATTTCAAATGTAATTCGGAAATATTCTCTTTCTTTTAAGGTTTACAAGAAAAGATATTTCATTTGTTCCCACCTCCGTACTTTCCATACAACTTCGGTGTTTTAATGATTGTGGTTCAGAAAATAATTTTTATATTTGAAATACTCAATCCGCCACAAGACAAATAATGTGTGTGGATTTTCAACGAACTCGTCTTTAACCAAACGACAATTTCGTCTGAATAATCGAAAAGCCTGAAAAAAGACGTCAATATACGTCGAAAATTTAGTAATATCAGACAACTCATTGCTGTGTCCGATTCCCAAAATCCCATCAAATACCATTCGTGCTAGAGGATTTTTTCAAATTTTCTTTTAAGCATTTTGCCTCCAGGAAATTTGCGGCCTTATTATCAAAGACTGAACCACTTGGGCTTCGCCTTCGTGGTTTAATCATAATAAGACTGCACGCACTGGGTAAAATTTCCAGGCAAAATGCATTCTCGAAAATTAAAAAAAAAATTGATAGTTAAAACCCCTAGCACTCATGATATTGCCCTCGATAAAACCCCTAGTACTTATCATATTACCCTCGATAAAACCCCTAGTACTTATGATATTACTCTCGACCAAATCTGCAAATCTCGTATCGGTTGTAATAATAATAAACGTCTTTATTACTCACAAAAAAGAATATACATTATGTAATACGAAGAAAAAAAAAAGAATGACAAAAAATATATAATTTGGAGTAAAAGGCGAAGTTTAATTTACGTGGTGATCGCAAATCACCAGTAACTTGTTCTTCCACTTAACCTTAATTCGTCTCTTTGCCTCGATGTAGTAGATTTAGGCTAACGCGAGGGCCCACGTTTGAACCCACAGCCGATTTTCTTTATATAGGTTTTTTTTTAAATCATGGGTTCTGCTAGCTGTACCGTAAAGCTAGCAGCACCCAACTTTAAAAAAATACCTCCGAACAAATTCTCTTGGACAATATCTATTCATGTGAATTTATTACCCTATTTGAAAGTTTTTTGCTCAACACTCAGGGAAAATATGGACACCATTTGCATTCTGTCGGATTCCATATTACTAGCACTGGAATCCACTGATAACTTATGAATTTAGATCATCCACCTTTCCCTTTTCGAATTTCTCAAAATGTTTCCGAAGTAATCGTTTTTTTTTTCAATATACCGAGTTCTCCTCGAAACTCGTCCGCCATTTTCAATCCGACATATTGAATTTTTGAATTTCAATAAAAAAACATGATTTACCCAAAAAAATCGAAAGGTCCCAGGTTCGACCCCTGGCCGATCCATATTTTTATTTTTCTCGTCTGAATACCACAAACATTTTCTACTGATATTTAATTACAGACGCTATCCACCACTTATAGAAAATATTAAAATTTGGCATACGTATTGTTTAACTTGTGAACAACACCTCTATAAAATTTTAACAAGTTTCACGATCCCGAATCCGAGATATATATGATTGAAGTTGAGTCAATTAACACGTAACATATGGACCATGCATAGGCAAACAGCACATTATTAATTCTACCGTTAGTACTAAAATCAAGAAATTTATGAAAAACGAGGAGGAGCTAGAGCAGGATAACACAGATATTGTGAAAAAAAAATCAAAGTGATTGACCATCTGGTTTGACAGATATAATCAAAACTACTCTCGTTATACAAAATAGTCCACGGGGAAGCGCACATTATTAATTCTACCGTTAGTACTAAAATTAAGAAGTTTATGAAAACGAGGAGGAGCTAGAACGGGATATCACAGATATTGTGAAAAAAAATCAAAGTGATTGACCATCTGGTTTGACAGATATAATTAAAACTACTCTCGTTATTCAAAATAGTCCACGAGGAAGCGCACATTATTAATTCTACCGTTAGTACTAAAATCAAGATGTTTATGAAAAACGACGAGGAGCTAGAGCAGGATATCACAGATATTGTGAAAAAAAAACAAAGTGATTGACTATCTGGTTTGACAGATATAATCAAAACTACTCTCGTTATTCAAAATAGCCCACGGGGAAGCGCACATTATTAATTCTACCGTTAGTACTAAAATTGGGAAGTTTATGAAAAACAAGGAGGAGCTAGAGCAGGATATCACAGATATTGTGAAAAAAAATCAAAGTGTTT
>JAFIRS010008485.1:0-16677 GCA_018342105.1 Gonioctena quinquepunctata
CATGAAGCATTAAAAAAATAAAAAAAAAAAACCTTAATTACACCTACGGCCTGCGGCGATTGTAATAATAAATATGAACGGTACAAAGTCCAATGTGTAAAGCTCCACGAGCTCTCGACTGTACAATAAATAAAACTTTCAAACTAAAGTATTAGTTATATTTATTAAAAAAATAAAATAAAAAGACTTTGAGACAAAATTTCCCCAAATGGTCTGGTCATGATGAATGAGTGTGCACAGATTAATTTTTGACATTTACAAGATTTTGATAATAAAGCGGTCGAGATCCTTTTTTTGATTAAGTTTTTTAAAACATAATCTTCGGGTTTTTTTTGTAAACTTCTCGACCACTTTATTATGAAAATCTTGTAAGTTTCATAAATAAGTTTTTTGTGCACACTCATCATGGCCAGACCATTGAGGCGATTTCCCCCCATAGTGTTTCTTAACCAGGTTCTTAGTCTCCTGAGGCTGCTAAACGATCGCTCTACCGTGCACATGTACGGTAGCAGATCAAAATTTTCAAAGCTTTTAGGACATCAACAACGGTTAGATTTGTTGGGTTGGGTTTATTATACCATAAATGCTGCCAAAGTTCGATTTCACTTTTTATGTTCGGTAAATCATAAAATTGGGCGATGGTTTTGCAAGATTCTGTGAGATTTTTGACTGACATCGTTTGCAATTTAGATAATACGATTGATGGAGTGTTTTCTAGAGTAAAACGTACTTCAAGAGATGTAATAATGGAATCCAAGTATGGTATTAACAATTACCTCTTCCAGAATTCTGAAGGGCTTTCTGCTGGGTCAAGTGAGAGGACTTAGGACTTTGGTCTATGGTTGGTTTGCGTTTGGCTACATTTTTTTGAATCTCTAGGGGAGGAGGGCAGCCGCCCTCCCTGCCCCTTTTTGGCGGTGCCCTTGAAGTCTTTGATATATTTACGGAGCGCAGCAGGACAGTCGCTGAGGTAAGAACAGATCTAGTGTTTCACTTTTGGTAAGGAACACCGATAATAAAATAATGAGATATTTTTTATAGATCACTGAAGAGTTGCCCTCAACAATGATAAATGATAATTTTTAGTTCCGTACCGATAAGGTAAAAACGAAATACCAATGGTGTTACTTTGATATCCATTATGTCTGTATGACTATCCGTTTATTCGATCCACAGTAAGTGAATTACCAAAACTAGCTTGATAAAATTGTTCCTTTTTTGTCTGCCTTGGGGCAATTGGCAAATATCTGAAAACTATACTCGCGCGATTTGGTACTACTCACGTATTTTTGCCTACTGAACAGGAAGTCAAAACGCTCTCAAATACTTTCGGAGTAACGGCCCAAATGTCTAAAAAAGGTTATTTTTCAGCGTATTTTTTCCACTTGAAACACTCGACGATCATCCTCCTTTTAACTAAGACATCACAGAAGATTATCATTTGTAAAACAACAAGCTGTCGAGAAAATGATGAAAGATTGCGTAATCAAAGAGACATCGACTTCATGGTCATACTAACCACATTGGCAGGTTCACAGTGGTTTTCAACATTAGATATGGAGCTTGACCAGGCCATGTTTTTAACGATTTCTGAACAAAAATTAGTATATGATCATCTACCAATGGGACTGTCTTTTGGGGAAATATTCATTTCTGTTTCGAAATCGAGAGCCTTTCTTTCCTACAATACATATGTTGTTGTTACCAATGAGATTTGTATATGGATGATAACTATCAAAGTAGGTGAGAGTGACATAAATAGAAAAGTGGTCAGATCTAGTGTACTGCGGAATTATTTTGATATCACGAATAACATCCAAGTGCGCATTGTACACCTGAATTCAAATCTATAATACTATTTAATTTTTTTTAACAGTTACTGCAGGTCTTCCTTCCATTCAATACAGGTAATGAGGTGTGATGCATGAATTCTGGTAGAGTCTGACCACGGGAATTCCTCAAATCTTGAACGTTACCAGTCTAAATCACAGAAAAAATCCACAAAGGCAATTTTTAACCGACGAAAAAAAAAGGAGGAGGTTCTCTAGTCGACGCGTATTTTTTTTTGTGTATGACTACGGATAACTTTTCACACGATTTCATTATTCTTTTTTAAGCGACGAAACCAAAAAGGAGGAGGTTCTCTATTCGACCCGTATATTTTATGTTTTTCCATCATATTTTTTATGTATGATCACGCATAACTTTTCACTGAGGCGTCCGATTCCGATAATTCTTTTTTCAGTGGATAGGGTGTACTTCGACTTTGGTCCCATTTGAATTTAAAGATGAAATCCACCCTAAGGGTAGCGAAATGAAGGATATTGATCACTCACCCTCTGAATTCTGGTCCGTTAACCGATTCTATCAGCATAATTTTGTACTGGAATCTTCGATTTGGATGATTCTTTTTTTAATAGATAGGGTATACCTTATATTTGGATTTCGAAAGGAATTAGCCACCCTTACTGGTAGAAAAATAGGGCATAATTGATTTTTCACTAGTGAACATTAGCACACACATACGTAGTTGACAATGACAGATCGCTACTGACATTATTCTTGTTCCGTCAAAATCAGTATATTTTATGAGAGGATGGAATGACATACAAAGTAATGAAATAAACTAACCAGAACAACGAAAATAATTTATATTACAACAAATAGTAAAAGTAGATAATCATATTATTCAACTGGTAATAGTTGAAGTAAGGTGGGTAAGTAAGTATTTTGGAAGTGATCAAAAAACAAGAAGGTAGTAATTGGTAGATTTTAGCCACAGAAAATTGAAAAATAAAAACTTTTTAACAAAAAATTAAACCGAAGAAATACGGAACTGAAACGTAAAAAATAAAAACTTTTTAACAAAAAATTAAACCGACGAAAAAATCAACTGAAAAGCAAAAAATAAAATAAACCTTCTTAGTCTAAATGATAATTGAGCTCCTAAACTAATGTAAGTAACTAATTTTGAGTCGACGCCAAACAAACTAGCAATTGAATTAGGTGAAGCGTAAAATGATGGCAGCGAGATGCACTGCTGCGTTTTGATGACTTCTTTCATAGATAATGATCTTCGATAATTGTTTGTTTGGCGCCGACTCAAAATCAGTTACGTACATTAGTTTAGGAGCTCAATTATCATTTAGACTAAGAAGGTTTATTTTATTTCTTGCTTTTCAGTTGATTTATTCGTCGGTTTAATTTTTTGTTAAAAAGTTTTTCATTAGATAGGGTATACCTGAAAAATGGTCCCATTTGGATTCGAAAAAAAAATCACTCTTAAGGGTAGAAAAATAGGGGATATTTATCGTTCACCCACTGAATTTTTACCTGTTAACTCATAACTTTGTGCTGCATTATCCGATTTAGATGATTCTTTTTTATTGGCTAGGGTATACTTCAGAGTTGGTCATATTTGGAAAAGAATAAACCACCCCTAAGGGTAGAAAAATATGGAATGATTGATTTTTCATCTGTGAACCAATTCTGTTGAAATTTGGCGCACATATGTAGTTCTGATGACACTACAACATAATGGATACAAATGAAAAGGTAGTTGTTAGTGGATTTTAGCCACAAAAGAAATAAAAAGAAAAAACTTTTTCAACAAAAAATTAAACCGACGAAAAAAGAAACTGAAAAAAACCCATAATAATAACTGAGCTTCTAAACTAGTGTGAGTACCTAATTTTGAGTCTGCGCCAAACAAACTAGCAATTGAATTATTTAAAGCGTAAATGGCAGTGGCAAAATTAGTTACTCACATTAGTTTAGGAGCTCAGTTATTATTAAGACTAAGAAGCTTTATTTTATTTTTTGCTTTTCATTCTAATACCAAAATATTATTTGTTTTACGATAACTAATAACTGAACTCCCAATATTTGAAAAAAATTATGGCGCGGCTAGATTTCAGAATTTATTTGGTGATTCTGAAATTGTCATCAATCAAGCTAACGAATATAACTAATATTTATTTATATACTTCGAAATAGTCGAATAGTCGTACTCCTAGTGCGTTCTGAGTAACGGATTGGCCTATGCTGACATCTGTTGGTGACCTATTAATGTGCACGAAATTTCGTGTCATTAATATTCCACGATGCCAGGTCTAAGCTTCACCGCACAGATTATAGGTATCACTTTCTATAATTTGATGCTTTTCATATATATATATATATATATATATATATATATATATATATATATATATATATATATATATATATATATATATATATATTATATATATATATAAATATAAATACTTCTTTCATAGATAATGATTTCGATAATTGTTTGTTTGGCGTCGACTCAAAATTAGTTACTTACATTAGTTTAGGAGCTCAATTATCATTTAGACTAAGAAGGTTTTTTTTTTTTCTGCTTTTCAGTTGATTTTTTCGTCGGTTTAATTTTTTGTTAAAAAGTTTTTATTTTTTACGTTTCAGTTCCGTATTTCTTCGGTTTAATTTTTTGTTAAAAAGTTTTTATTTTTAAATTTTTTGTGGCTAAAATCTACCAATTACTACCTACTTGTTTTTTGATTACTTCCAAAATACTTACTTACCCACCTTACTTCAACTATTACCAGTTGAATAATATGATTAACTACTTTTACTATTTGTTGTAATATAAATTATTTTCGTTGTTCTGGTTAGTTTATTTCATTACTTTGTATATCATTCCATCCTCTCATAAAATATACTGATTTTGACGAAACAAGAATAATGTCAGTAGCGATCTGTCATTGTCAACTACGTATGTGTGTGCTAATGTTCACTAGTGGAAAATCAATTATGCCCTATTTTTCTACCAGTAAGGGTGGCTAATTCCTTTCGAAATCCAAATATAAGGTATACCCTATCTATTAAAAAAAGAATCATCCAAATCGAAGATTCCAGTACAAAATTATGCCTGATAGAATCGGTTAACGGACCAGAATTCAGAGGGTGAGTGATCAATATCCTTCATTTCGCTACCCTTAGGGGTGGATTTCATCTTTTAAATTCAAATGGGACCAAAGTCGAAGTACACCCTATCCACTGAAAAAAGAATTATCGGAATCGGACGCCTCAGTGAAAAGTTATGCGTGATCATACATAAAAAATATGATGGAAAAACATAAAATATACGGGTCGAATAGAGAACCTCCTCCTTTTTGGTTTCGTCGCTTAAAAAAGAATAATCGAAATCGTGTGGAAAGTTATCCGTAGTCATACACAAAAAAAAATACGCGTCGACTAGAAAACCTCCTCCTTTTTTTTTCGTCGGTTAAAAATTGCCATTTTGGATTTTTTTCTGTGATTTAGACTGGAGTACGACTATTGGTGTTGTGGATTGGCCTATGCTGACATCTGTTGGTGACCTATTAATGTGCACGAAATTTCGTGTCATTAAAATTCCACGATGACAGGTCTAAGCTTCACCGCACAGATTATAGGTGTCACTATCTATAATTTGATGCTTTTCATATATATATATATATATATATATATATATATATATATATATATATATATATATATATATATATATATATATATATATATATATATATATATATATATATATATATATATATATATATATATATATATATATATATATATATATAAATATATATATATATATATAAAATTATTATTTAAAAATTTTAATTGTTGAATATGTGACCAATAGGTAATATTTCTATTGAAATATACCTTAAAATGTGAGAATTGATTAAATATGTTGATAAAGCTAACTGACGCTGATCTTTTTTCACGCACATAACTTATATCAGTCTTTCTCTTTCTAGAACACAATATGATGAAAGTATCTCAATCTGACACAAAAGAACATTAAGACTGGAATAGAAAATCAAATAACTGACTGAATAAAAATGCAAATTTTCACTTTCAGATTTTTTTTTGAGTCCCTTTTCAATAGAAAGAAAAAAAGAAAGAATTTGACCAGAAATCCTTCAAGGTTTGGCATGGGAGGCCAATATTGATATATCAGTTTCAATACCAACATTGAATATTCCCAGTGCCACTAAAAGAAACATGGTATCTTTGGTTGCCCGAACATTTGATTCTTTGGGGTTCGTTCATCCTGTTACATTATTGATAAAAATAATGATTGAAATGTGTATCGGGTGGGATCAATCTGTTCCAAGAGAAATGCCTAATTCTTGGAAAAAAATTCAAAAGGAATTCCACCTGCTGATTACAATAAATATTCTGCGACATATTTTAGTTTCTCAAACCGTCCACTTGAGTTTAGTAGGTTTAGTGCCTCCGGTTATGCCACCGTTGTTTATGCCAGAAGGGTTGATGGGACCGGTAAAGTGAATATCACATTTCTTTGTCCAAAGTAGCGCCAATGTCGAAGGTTACTTTACCAAAACTTGAATTGTCCGCCGCAACCCTATCAGCGAAGAGATTAGCTCACATAAAAGAAATATATTCTGACCGAAAAACCATTATGAATATTTTTGCACTTTCTAACTCAATGATTAGATTACACTGGATAAATTCCCCTTTAGTTAAATTGCAGTCATTTGTTTCCAATAGAATTTCGGTCATTCAAAAGTGTTTACCAAAAGCGAAAAAGATAATGTGTCCGATTGCGCATCCAGAGGTCTTACTCCCTTTAATTTAATAAAGCATGATACATGGTTACTGGGCCATCTTGGTTACTCTCAGACCCGAATGAATGGCCAATGAAACATATCGAACAACAAGGAATCCCAGCTGTGTCAAGTAAAGAATATATCCCTAATAATTTCTTCGGGTATTATATCACCATTGTATTCTATAATAAATTATTTCTCATCTTGGCTAAAAATGCTGAATGCAACAGTGTGCGTTCTTAGATTAAAAAAAAAAGTTATCCCTTCAATTGGAAATATTGATTTGAAAACGGCTGAAATGGCATTGCTATGCGCTGTTCAGAAAAAACATTTTTATGTTGAATATGAATTCGAAAATGGAAAACAATTGAAATCACCCATTCGTAGATTGAATCCGTTCATAAAAGATGGAATAATTAGGGTTGGTGGAATAATCTCCAATTCTTCATGGATTTCGAATTCAAACACCCGTTTTTACTACCGAAATGTGATCCATTAGTGAATGTTATAATTGATTATAATCACAATAAACAGTACCACACAGGTGCTTACTTTCTGCAATCAATGCTTCGGCAAAAGTATTGGATTTTATCAGGGCGGGATATTATTCGTCAGCGTATATGGAAATGTAATTATTGCTTTGAATTCAACCCTAAACCAAAATTTCCTATGATGGCTGGCTTACTGACCGCGAGAGTAAACAAGGCAAAGGCTTCTCAGCTCATCGGAGTTGACTATACCGGAAGTTTTCCAATAACTATAGGTCGTTATAGAGGGGTTAAAACCCAAAAGGCATATGTATGTTTGTTCATATGCCTAGCAACCAAAGCTGTTCACCTTGAATTAGCATCTTCATTATCAAGCGAAAGTTTCTTAAATGCATTTAAACGTTTTATTTCTCGTCGTGGTAATTGTTCCACCCTGTATTCGGATGGTGGCACCAACTTCGTGGGAGCCAAAAGATATTTAGACGAATTGCACCAATTGATCACTTCCAAAGAATACCAAGATATTTTCAACGTGAACTCAATTCCCTGGATATGAATTGGAAATTTAATGCCCCAAGTGCCCCTCATTTCGGAGAAATATGGGAATCTAATATAAAGTGTTGTAAAAGACACTTAGCTAGAGTTATAGGAACACAAATATTCGAATTCGTTACTGTACTTTCCCAAATTGAATCACTCATGAATTCAAGACCGCTCTGTAACTTATCGAACGATCTAAATGATCTGGTGGCGCTCACTCCAGCACACTTCTTATGCAGCTCACCTCTCAATTCACTACCAGCTGAAGACTTTGCACTGGATTCTTTGAATCGTTTGAATAGATTTGAATTATTGGATGTAATGTTTCAACAGTATTAGAAGCGTTGGCACACTGAATATTTGTCCACGCTTCGATCGCGACAAAAGTGGAACTCCCCAGAAAATTCTGCAAAATTAGGCATGGTTGTACTGATTATTTATGAAAATAGTCCTCCTCTTCAATGGCCATTGGCGGTAAACGAAAGATTGCTCCCTGGAAAGGATGGTATAGTTCGGGTGGTCAAGGTTGAAGAATGGTTGATTCCGTGAAGGATGATCTCTCATTGGAGGTATTATAAATAGAATAGACTTTTTTTGCATTGAATTTTAAAATTCAACCCCGGGCCGCAGGATGTTTCAGCCGGTTCAGTTATTTTTGTATATATTTCTAAAGGAATACCTATGTATCGTTGGTTGTATATCGTTCCGTATACTAAGTGAGTTAATGCATTGTACATGCATGTACAGAAAACGAAGAGAACATTCATTCCAAGTCTCGAACAGTACCGGTAAACAACAATTTAGTAATAAAAAATGTGTGCGAATTTCTTACGCCACAATAATTATATGGGACTAGCAACAACAACAAATTCGTTTATTTTGAACGTCATTTAATTGTAATGGTCACCATATCTTCTATTCCATTCCTTCTTAGCCTCCCAATTGGTGGAACCCCTTAGGCTAAGAAGACGTGGAGTTGCCGAACATTCAGGTAAGTGAATTTTGACTCTTGATACCTATTTATTGATAGTCCACGTGTGTTTATCGAAATCCGGGAAACAGTAAAGTTTCACACCAACTGTAATTCGTTATAAAATGGTATTTTATATATATATTATATTTATATATATATATATATATATATATATATATATATATATATATATATATATATATATATATTTGTTTAGTTTTTCTTGGGATTTAGATTCCATCTGGGACAGGTTTCGATTACAAATTTTTCTTCTCTACATATACAGTTAATTTGCAAAACGTTTCGCTCCTGGCCTGGAGCTTTATCAATTGTACAAACATGTATTACTGAAAATGGAGGTTTTGGTTAGTTTTTGTTGTTAAAAACATTTTATTTGTATGGGTGCCTTGGGGTTTTATTCCCATGTACATGATTTCTGGACTTTAGGTGTTGTTTTTAATTTCGTTGGTCTGCGTGATTCGTTCGATTTGAGAATGTCGGAGTGTGGTTTGATTGATTGGTCGAGCCGAGCCTGGTGGATGTGACGTGGTTGTATTGTTAGTGTGTGTTTTGACTAGGGTGATCTTTATTTGCGCATGGGTATTAATGATGTTTCTGTGGTTCATAGTATTGTGGGAGAGCGAGGGGTAGTTATTTTTGGGAGTATGAGTTCATATTGGTTTATGTTTGTTATATAACTGTGTGGTATATTTGGCTGAGATTATTTATGTCTCGTCTATCATTCATTGCATTTTTTTCTTCTTTTATATATATCATTTCTTTAATAGCCATTTTTTCTTGATTCTTTTCAATTGTTAAGATTTTCGTTTCTGGAAAATTGGGGTTATGGTTATCTTGTAGTATGTGTTTGTTGAGCGCTGTACTTGATTTTTTCAGATATTTATAGTCAATGATTCTATTGCACAATAATTGTGATGTCATACCGATATATTGTTTTTCGCAGTCGTTGCAAGGAATGCTGTAGACGAGATTCGATTTTTTAGAATTGACATATAAGAAAAACAAAATCGATAAAAAAAAAATTTTCCATAAACTAAAATCTAAACAATTGAAACAATAAAAAAATATTGTTATTGAAAAATGATATACATAAGGAAGAACAAAAATGCAATGAATGATAACGAGATATAAATAATCTCAGCCAAATACCCCACAAACATGAACAAACAAACATAAACCAATATGAACTCATACTCATAAAAATAACTACCCCTCGCTCCCCCACAATACTATGAACCACAGAAACATCATTAATACCCATGCGAAAATAAAGATCACCCTAGTCAAAACACACACTAACAATACAACACGTCACATCCACCAGGCTCGGCTCGACCAATCAATCAAACCACACTCCAACATTCTGAAATCGAACGAATCTTGCAGACCAACGAAATTAAAAACACCACCTAAAGTCCAGAAATCATGTACATGGAAAAAAAACCCAAGGCACCCATACAAACAAAATGTTTTTAAAATGATGTGTGATTGTCACATATAGGTTATGGTACGTACTTGCAAAGTTGATTTAAACAGTAAACAAAACAAAAACTTACCAAAACTCCCATTTTCAGTAATAAATTTCTATACAATTGATAAAGCTCCAGGCCAGGAGCCAAACGTTTTGCAAATTAAATGTATATGTGGAGAAGAAAAATTTGTAATTGAAACCTGTCCCAGATGGAATCTACATCCCAAGAAAAACCAAACAAATAGATGATAATTGAGATTCAAGAACCATTTCTGTATATACTGGATCTTCACCGGTTGGCTGTTGAATTCTTCGGGGGTTAGCCTTGGCTGTCCGAATATTGCTTGTCTTTTGGGTCTAGTGCTCGCATTCTGACAATATATGTTTGGCCGTTTCTGTCCCTTTGCCGCATTGTCTGCAGGAAAGTTATCCGTTGTGCAGCCTCATTTTGTGCAGGTGTCCCCTCATTGGGCTGTGACCAGTGAGAAGGCCCCGTTAGTTCTAACTTGGTTCCTACTCATCTTGAGTCGTTCTTCTGTTCTGCGCCATGACGGTTCCTTGATAAATGTTTTCCCGTGTTGCATGAGAGGGCGCTTTCTTTGTTTTCGTTTGACCCAGTCCCGTATGCAGCCTCGGAAGGTCGAATTTGGGACCCCGAGTGCGAGTTGATGAGGTTTTCCTAGCTAGTTCATCAGTTTTTTCATTGCCCTCGATGCCACAGTGTCCTGGAGCCCTCATCGAAATCATTTTGTTGTGTTCTGATGATGATGATTATTATTCGTTATATTGCTATCACATTGAACAGCTCTACTTCCCCGAGACTTTCTATTACACGTGATTTTCTGTAGATGGTTTCTCCAAAAAGTTGCCGAAAATCCTTTATTTGACACGGTAATTGTATTCTTCGACAAAGCTAGTTTTACTAAAAACAGTATCAGAAATTTTCATAATAATTATTTTTGGACCGGGGAAAATCCGCATGCAATCATGGAATCTTATCACCAGGAGTAGTTCTCATTAAATGTGTGGGCTGGAATTATTGGAGATTACTTCATTGGACCTTTTTTTCTACCAAAAAGATTAAATTGACATAATTATCGCCGATTCCTTGAAGATAATTTGCCATTTCTGTTGGAAGATGGTTATATTATAATGCGATGTGGTTTATACACGACGGTGCACCTGCTCATTTCAGTATTTCAATAATCGCTGGATAGGTCGTGGGAGAAGAAAGTCATGGCCAGCTAGATCCCCAGACCTAAACAGTCTAGAATATTTTCTTTTGGGGCATCTAAATACCTTGGTTTACATTCAACCAATTCAAACTGAGGAAGAATTGCGAAACCGCGTAATAGTTTCCTGGGGAGCTATAAGGAATACTCCAGGAATTTTCCAAAGCGTACGCGAGTCAATGAGAAGGAATGCTGAAACTTGCATACTTGCATGACGCGAAAATTTTGTACAGTTGATTTAATTTTGGTATTTTGTGTTCAAATTTTTTTTTAATGAAAATTTGATTTTTTTGCGTACTTATTTACTTTAAAAATTGTATAATTGGAAGGATATTTTAGAATTCAATTTTAGTTTTTATTTAAAATCTAGAAGCAGAATGTCAAAAAATATTGTTGAATCCATATTCATTAATAAACATGTCTCATGCTTATTCAATTTTCTGGAAAGTGATAAAATCTACAACCAGAGACCGATGTAGTGAGAGTTGGAAGCTCTATCTTATACGCCAACAACGAAAACAGTAATAACATACGCATTACGTTATTTCAACATTACAGTTGGAAGATCTTTCGGACTTTGCGCTTCTATTACTTCTATATTACCCGGAAGTCAGCTTCTAACACATCCTTTCGAGCATTGGCAATTCGAAAGTACGAAAAAGAATCTCAAACTATTTTTGTCTGACGAAATCAGAGATGCATCGTATATACGAATCAAGAGGTGTAATAATTTTCCAAATGAATTCCTAAACAGAAGAATTTGAAACGGGCAATGAAAATGAAACAAATATTCAAATTGTAAAGATGTACTCAACGTACTGTGATTTGCCATATGTCACTTCGCTCGGCATAATGTTTTCTGATTAGCTACTGAATGATAAGTTCTCATTCAGTATCCAATCCACTCAAATTCCTTAGTGATCTGGGTCTATTTTAGACAAGGAATCCCTGGAAAAGCAGAAGAAGCACAAAAGATCCAATCTAGTCACCACCTACTACCACTAATACCAATCCAATGGAAAAACGGCACGGGATTAGTGTGTGCTACCATCTGAACTTCACATTGACAACCGAGAAATAACTACGGCGAGCTTTGTTCAAAACTAAATATTAATAGTATCCCAGTAGAATGACTTATTTACCAGTATATAACGGTAGCAAACTAGCGCACCAAACTTTCAAATTATCAGCATTTTGAATAATTAAGTATTTGTAAAGTTGCAGTGATAGATATGTGAAGTAACACCGTTTCTAGCTATTTTCGGGTGGGTTATATTCAATGGGCGAGCACACGAAATTTTCAAAATATTTTCAATGGATTTTACAGCTTGTAAAATCTTTGTTGGTATTTTTTTCAATTCTCTGAAACTTAAAAAAAAATTAAAGTCGGCAAAACAACAACAATATATTGTTTTATGACAAATCAAATATTTTACCCCCTTCAAATCCGCAATCGTAGCTTGACATCGCGAAAGTGTTCTAGTTTTGACATTTATAGTTTAAGAATCTTGGCAACATTGCCGTTCAACGTCACAATCAACGCGTTTACGCCTATTAGCACAAAAGCGCTAAAAATTTGCTGATTTCCAAAAACGAATAAGAACTGTTGTAATTGAAATTTGACACGAACAATTTTTTCTTGGTACATTTCCGTATTTTAAATTAGATTTAAAGCAACAATAATTTCTCGTGTCCTCGCGTATTGCATTACTTAAATAGGAATAAATGTATCTATTTTTTCCTAATTAGCACAGAGTGATTAATGAATTTACTCAAGATGACATGGATGAAAGTGATTATGTGATTTTTATATTAGTAGTGTTGATACAAGGGTCTACCAACACGGTTCCGAACAAAAAAGTCAAACATTCAGATTTCGGAGATAATTGACAGGTTCCCTGTCAATTATTGAACTTAGCCTTTTGTCATCAAATTATTTCTGAGCAACTTTTCGTTTCTGTATGTATTTTGTAATGACAATAAAGACGATTATTATTATTATATGTACAAAATACTAGAAATAGTGCACATAGCGTAAATAATTTCGGAAAGAAAATTCCAAACTGTTTCTCCACAGATAGGTTTGATATCAACATGTCCCCAGAATTTATTATTGAGTTACAAATCGTCAAGATGATGCAAAAATTTAAATTGTGCAAAAATCAGGCCCGATAGTTGAAAGCTGAATGATTGAAGTATCAGAAATGATTAGAAATTGTTGAAAGGCTCTACCTCCTTATAACGTGAAAACTTGGTACCTACGTAACTGCATTCTTGTCAAATGTCTTATCTCAAAGCCTTGTGTCTCTTCAGTATATAACGGTAGCAAACTAGCGCACCAAACTTTCAAATTATCAGCATTTTGAATAATTAAGTATTTGTAAAGTTGCAGTGATAGATATGTGAAGTAACACCGTTTCTAGCTATTTTCGGGTGGGTTATATTCAATGGGCGAGCACACGAAATTTTCAAAATATTTTCAATGGATTTTACAGCTTGTAAAATCTTTGTTGGTATTTTTTTCAATTCTCTGAAACTTAAAAAAAAATTAAAGTCGGCAAAACAACAACAATATATTGTTTTATGACAAATCAAATATTTTACCCCCTTCAAATCCGCAATCGTAGCTTGACATCGCGAAAGTGTTCTAGTTTTGACATTTATAGTTTAAGAATCTTGGCAACATTGCCGTTCAACGTCACAATCAACGCGTTTACGCCTATTAGCACAAAAGCGCTAAAAATTTGCTGATTTCCAAAAACGAATAAGAACTGTTGTAATTGAAATTTGACACGAACAATTTTTTCTTGGTACATTTCCGTATTTTAAATTAGATTTAAAGCAACAATAATTTCTCGTGTCCTCGCGTATTGCATTACTTAAATAGGAATAAATGTATCTATTTTTTCCTAATTAGCACAGAGTGATTAATGAATTTACTCAAGATGACATGGATGAAAGTGATTATGTGATTTTTATATTAGTAGTGTTGATACAAGGGTCTACCAACACGGTTCCGAACAAAAAAGTCAAACATTCAGATTTCGGAGATAATTGACAGGTTCCCTGTCAATTATTGAACTTAGCCTTTTGTCATCAAATTATTTCTGAGCAACTTTTCGTTTCTGTATGTATTTTGTAATGACAATAAAGACGATTATTATTATTATATGTACAAAATACTAGAAATAGTGCACATAGCGTAAATAATTTCGGAAAGAAAATTCCAAACTGTTTCTCCACAGATAGGTTTGATATCAACATGTCCCCAGAATACTTCTCCAATTATTGAGTTACAAATCGTCAAGATGATGCAAAAATTTAAATTGTGCAAAAATCAGGCCCGATAGTTGAAAGCTGAATGATTGAAGTATCAGAAATGATTAGAAATTGTTGAAAGGCTCTACCTCCTTATAACGTGAAAACTTGGTACCTACGTAACTGCATTCTTGTCAAATGTCTTATCTCAAAGCCTTGTGTCTCTTCAATAGTTCAACGTGTTTGGAATAGGGTCAGGCAGAGTTTGAATGCTTATTGAAATATTGGAAAAAAGTGATCAAGAGCACCCTTTTTGTGTACATATAATTTGCATCACAGAACTAATGACTGTCTCACCCTTCCAAATATATCTGGATGTTCCTGGATAAATGTACATACAGCCAGAATCCTGGCAGTCAAATCTTATATCGAAAAGGGAAACGTTATCAATTTATTGAATAGAAATATTTTTCTGGGAATTGAAAAATCCACGATAAAAATGAATTTATTCTTGTGGATATCTAAAAGAAAACAACGACTTCCCCGGTTAAAGCACGCTGGACATTGAACTTCATCTGATAGATATCTTGAAAGGACCCTAACTCAAAAGAAAATTATTAAATAAAAAATTTGATCTTATATTCCAGTCTTAATCAAGAACTCATATAGATGAATGAGATTAAGAAAAATGTTTTCCAAGAAGGAGCACTCACCAGGTAATTTTGATCGAAGAAAGATAGTGACTAAACTTTATCTTTGAGTCGCAGATGTTATGAACACCCTGTTCCTATTTTCTAACAAATACATCTTATATCGATTGTATGGGTGTTGCGTACACCATAGCTTTGAGATATCTCCATAATATGTAGTCTAGAGGAGTTTAGTCAGGAGAACAAGTAGGCAGGCAGCCAACAATTCACCGGGCAAGAGAAATGTCGTCCAGACTTTCTACTTTAGCAAAATGCGATGGAGCCCCATCTCAGATCAATAGTAAACCCTATTGATCTGAGAGCCCCATCATATTGGTAACATTCGTTTCCAAACCATCGGTAGTGTTCCTTCGAGAAGTTCAGTTATGGACTGATCCATGAACTGATGGTATATTTGCCCATTCAAACGTGTTGGAAGAAGATATTGCCCAAAAATATGGTTTTAACTATACCTATCTAAATATTAATAGAATCTCCTCCGGGACATACCATACGGAGATTCGTCAGTCCAGATATGACTTTTTCATTATTTAAATATCCATCTCTGGTGAAACATGACTTATCGGTAAATGATACTGTTACAATACACTGCGCCAATGCCGTGGTCACACGCCGCTGACAAAGATATTGAAATGTCCTATGTAAACAACATGAGGCAGGTAGCTGTGACACATGAGAGATCGAGGCCCTTCTCGAAAGTTCGTCGACTTTTCTGGAATAATCTACGTGTAGCAAGCACGCGAGCGATAGTCATTTATTTATTTGATGAGTTATTGGTGGATCAGCCGGAGTATAGTTAGTGAGTAAGTTGCCGTCAGACAATTGTCGCATGAGATTGATTTATTTGTTTTGTTGTGATTGTGAAGTGCAATAAACTGACAATAACCTTACCACGGCTGTCTAGTCGTTAGCCAAATAATTTTCAAACTTTAAACAATGTTGAAATAGACCTGAGTTAGGAAATTTTCATTGATTTGAACATTCTAAATGTGGTTCTGAGAACCAGGAACATACTACTCTTGTGAGAATGCTCACAAGTTTTTACTTAATCAAGATGATTTTTTTATCTCATTGACAGATAAGCACTGAAGATGGTCGTAGGCCGAAAGCGCTTTGCTTAAATATACAAAAAATTTACACGAAATACATAATTTTAATTTTCGATTAATATCATAACCTTAATCGGACATGTAACGATGAATATTGACATAATGAAATATTTCGAACAACACTGGTTTCAATTTTAATTTAAGATATATAGAAGTAGATTGTGATGTGGAATGGACATAAAACACGCACTAATGATGAAGGCACCCAATATTTGATGTCTCTTTACTAACATTCACTTTTAGATAGCGTGGTTCCAT
>JAFIRS010008486.1:0-16672 GCA_018342105.1 Gonioctena quinquepunctata
ATATTGGCCTGAAATATCTGAAGTGAAAGAAATTTACCGATCCCTTTCAGAGCTCGCTATAAGAAAGTTAATTCAATTATTGTCTGGAAATTGAAAACCCTCTGGTCCTGTTCGTCTGTCCATGACTTTGTCAGAATAGAAAAAATGCAATACTGTAAAATTTTTTAATATCTGCTACCCAAATGGCACAATATAATTTATTTCAGGAGCATACGGTGGACGAATTCTTTAACAACTTTGTCGATAAGAATAATTTCTTCTATTTTGATTGATTGAAATTCAAAAATACTTTGAATAACTAGAATGTGCAGTATTATGTCAAAGTTTTCTAAGGTTTGTTGTCACATTCTCTTCATGAATGCCAATATCTTCAGAAATTTTTTTTTTCTATAGCTTTGTAACCATAGGGAAAATTTTTACCATAGAAATGTAAGCCTGTATTTGTAAAAAATAGATTAGTATCCCTCAACAAAGAATTGGTGTGAAATAAGTAAATAATTTTTCAAAAAATTTACGAAATTTGTATGAACATACTTCAAGTCTATTCATTCTGAATTATTAATTATATTTTCAGTAGTTCAAACTTAATAAATATTTGACTCATCACATGAAGGAAACACTAACAGGTACCGAATATGAATTTATTTATATTATAATACAAACAGACAAAGCCTACATATATATTCACAGTATAATGCATTTATGATTGATTATATCTAAACAATCACGAACGTTTCAATTAAGAACCAAAGTTCTTAGTTAAAAGTTGGGCAACTTTCTAGCCATGGTTCTTAGTTCTTGTACTAGGGCTTCCATAAACGCGCTCATTGATTTGCTAGTGTTGAATCCTAAGTTATTAGTTCACTTAGTTCTTGGGAACGTTGCATAAACAAAGCATTTCATAATCCACCCTTGGCAAATTTTCCGAACCTGCTTTTACGAAGCCTTGTTTCATTATAAACACACCAAATCGTTTATGATATTGAGAAATTAATAAGTTGATAAAAATAAACAATAAACATTAACCTCAAATGTCAATATGATTTTAATGGGAACTGTCTTTAATATTTGCGGTGTTGCCAATGGTCGCTCTTCATCAAAAGGAAGGCCCGTTCAGAAACTTTGAATGTTTTAAATGAAGAAAACCGTTGTTGAAATGGGTTTTTTTGTTGATGAGTCTATCAATAAACAGTGTTCAATTATATATTAATGGTGTATATCAAGCAGTGAGCTATATTTTTGACAAGAACAGTAATGCGTGTTTCTGAACGTGGATTATGGAGGGGGTAGTTTTCGATGAACGTGACGTCACGGGTACACTTTGAAATAAAAAATATATGATGGCATTCTAAGTCAATTGGACGTTTCATATGAAATATAATCGAACTATATAAGTTTTGGATTTTTTTTTTCGTAAATGTAAAGGTCCATTGGTCCCTCTATTTTACCGCGAATTCTTAATGGTGCCACATATTTAAACTTCCTAGAGAACGAATTGCCTGCATTAGTGGAGAACGTGCCTTTCCAAGTTCGTCAACAAATGTGGTTTATGCACGATGCCCCCATTTTCCCCCCATTTTTGAGTCCGCGATGATTTAGATACAGTGTTTCCCAATCGGTGGATTGGCAGAGCAGGTCCAATTGCTTGGCCCCCAAGGTCCCAGATTGCAACCCGCTGGACTTCTCTTTATGGGGACATGTAAAGGGCCTAGTTTATGGTGCAGAATCAGTGCCTTCCATCGAAGTTCTCACTGAACAAATTATGGATGCGTACCACTACGTGAGTAACACTCCCGGAATTTTAGAACGCGTACAGCAGTCTATGAGAAGAAGAGTGGAAGGTTGTATCGCAGAAGGAGGAGGGCATTTCCAGCACCTTTTATAAAAAGTCAAGGTTTGTTATGTTTCTTATTTCCAAGGTAATGTTCAAGGGAACTTGTAATTTAGATCACAAACCAAATAAGTAGCATTTTTTGTTTTCTTGGTGATAATAGGTTCGCGCCTTTTGTTAAAAATTTTAATTAAATATAGCGAAATACAAAAAATGACTTCACTTTCTTTCTCGATAACTGTAAAAACTACAAGAGACAAAAAACTGTATAATCAGAACAAAGAAGTTATGGCATATGTTAGAATCCACCAGCGGCACACTACAAAAAAGTTTATGGGGCGGAAAAGGGGCTTGACCCCTGAAAAAATATCTCCCTGTAGATTATTACAATCACTCGGCATACTAGATGATGTAAACCCTAATACGTAACCTATTTTCCAAATTTGATCTCAATATCGCGGAAACTGAAAGAACTATGGAGAAAAAAATTTTAAAATCTTGAAAATTCAACGTTCTGTAGATCGGCAACGAACGTTCACGGACACATGTTCATGGAAAAAAGTTTCATGTTGACCTGAAAAATACGCTGCTGAAATCTTGATACTGAATATCGAAACATCCTGTATATTGAAAATTTGTCAGTAGTACAGCGTGAGAAGTTTATACTGAATAAACATAAATTATGGGAGTAACTCGCTCGAAGACTACTATATTCCATTGTGAACTATTCCAACTTGACTTTCTATTAAACTAGTTATTGTATTGAGTAAGTATTATAATTCAGGTTCACCTCAACTATAATCTGCTTGAATTTTCGCACTCGCCCAGTATAAATATTGAAAATTTTGAACTCGCTTCCTTTGGAGCTATTTTTTATATCTAATTTGAATTGACAACTTCAGAGAAACTCTGGTCGCAACGCTATGCTATGAAGTCAACAAACTTATCAACGGAAAAATTCAAAAACCCATGTAACTTTTTTTAAACAATTCCTCTGCTTTTTCATCTTATAAATTTTCGAAGTAACTTGAGTTCATATGTCTTATCGCAAATTATTTTGCGAGCCGCACTCAATATGTTCAATCATCGCTATGTTGTACTGAAGCGTGATTTTGGAGTCCCTCAGGGATCAATCCTTGGTCCGCTACTTTTCTCTATCTGTATTTCAGACTTTGGAGAATTCCGGAGTGGCTTCGATGGTGCGCATTCGCGGCGCAGCACATAATGAAGGGCCTGTTTTCGCTTCGACACTATCTGATGAGGCTTTGGACTTTCTCTGATGGTGGGTATGTCAGCGAGTCCCCTTGGAAGTAAGCCAAGGGAATAACAATCTTCCTTTTGCCTGTTTCATTTGGCATAGCGGTTGTCAAATCTCCAGTGATGAACTCTGAGTGTGTTAGGTCAGGTTTCATTTGAATGGAGCGCTAACCCCTCTTTTACCAAAAGATTTACTCAGAATTATTGGGGCTCAATCTTAGGATTGGAGTTCTATTTCAAGTCAATGACGATATTTGAATCTTTCTTCAGGTCTCCAATTTCTAATTGTTCATTTAGGTCCATTGCATTGCAGCCATATGATCCACTGTTCTTTTTCGTCCTGGTAAAGCAATATTCCGGACTTCCAGTAAGTCTGATTTTGTATAGATGCTCTCACAGTTAGCAGTATACAGTCAATTGCTCAGTTATTATTCTAATATAATTTTCATTCAGTTTTGACCACCCTGTCTTTTTTGGAAATTCTTTGAGTGAACCATTGTTGCATATCAGCATTGGCGTTTTTTCACTATGTCTAGTCTAAAAACATTTTCCTTAACTGCGCCAAGCTTTTCTTGCTATACTATTCGATATTCCAAAGGGGGGTTCTGGCCCTATGAATTATTCCGAAATACTTTATTTGGAAACAAAACGGTTTTTTTTGTCTTTGTGTCCAGGGACCCATAGCAAAGGTAGCCGTTGAAGCGCCTTCCCGCAGTTCCATACTATCTGGATGCCATCTGTCAAGAAAGTAACTCTCAATTGAAGCATTTTTGCAGTTTCTATGGAGTAGGCAGAGTATATTTGTATTGAACTATTCCTGAAATAATGTGGCAACTGTGGCTGTAAAGTTGAATACTGAACGACTGTATATTCGAATATTCAAATATATCGGTAATTTTCAACTATGAGCTATTCAAAGCATTTCATTCATGAAAACAGATCGATTTATTGCCCGTCTTAAAAATACTGTGGGATAATATAAACATTATATTATATGCGTAGGGTCAGCAAATGGTGGTTCCCGAAGCGAATGTTGAACGATATATTTAGACAAGGAAAATATATGTTATTTGATGTATCAGGTGTGAATTCGTAAAACAGAATCTGGATGTGATAAATAACATCCGTGTGATAAAAATGGATTTTTTTTTTCGGAAAATGCTGATTCATCGAAAAATGTTCGAGAATGAACTTCAAATAGTGATTGGTGGGTTATAAGTAAAGTGAAAAATCATTTAGTAGACTTACTATGGGTTATTCGATCATTATACCACAAAAAAAGAAAAATGAGGAATCCACCACACAATGACATGGCTTACAGAAATGCAGCCCTTGAGGTAATAGTATCACACTTCTCTCCACCGTCAAATCCGGAATCCCGTGGTAGAAATAGAAATTGTGTGGGCCCCAGGCTTTCCAAATAACAGAACCTTCAGACGTCACAACACTTTGGATTCTCCTCTTCCTCATTTCCATCCTCCTAGTGAACAGGAAGCCTCTGTTACATGACCCGAATACTAATTCGAAACTCACATCATTTCACTAGAATTTACTTATTTCCCAAACTAATGAAAACTGAACTAGACAATTTCAGAAAATACCAAATTCAAGAATGAGCAGACCATTGATGAAATTTCCAGTAGAATAGACCTGTGGGTTAGACACTAACTAATTTCCGAAGGAATGATCCCTACGAGACAAGTTGTCGTATCCTGAGATTGCTCACTGTGCTAGTCCAACTGAATTCTGATAATTCCTAGATATAAGTAGTCCGGCGGAATTATAGCAATTTCCGAATGAAAATTCAAAAAGGAAAAGAACTATAGTAAAGAGATTTTATATGCTACATAATACTGTAGCTATCAAAATGAACCGCCAAATTGATATATTTTGGCAAAACCATGGCGATCAATGAGAAAAAAATGTAACGTCCCTACGAACAATACTTTAGCCAACTCCTTAGTTTCAACATCTACCAATAAGAAAGAAATGAACTCTTTTATTCGTGGACTAACGAATAATTTATTCGCTGGGATTGACGGAATGAGTGCTGGAGTAATGGAATCATATTGGATCCTCTAATATTCTTCATAAATGAATGTTCACCGCTGAATATTTGATCCAATTTTTCCAAATTGTCCATAGTGATTCCGATGAAAGAACATACAAAGTTACTAACATCTCAAGAGATTCGGAGATTTATTGAAAGTTAGGCTATCGTAATCTGTTGAAAATAGACTAATTCAACAAAAACCTTTTGATGCAGAAAAAACCTTTGCCGAAGATAGTATTCTGGAATGCAGACTTGACAGAAGATCCTGGCAACAGAGGAAATTGTTTTCGAAAGCTTCTAAGAATATAAAGCAAGAGATGAGTATTCAAAAGCATACTGAGTGTGTGTACCTCACAGTGCAGTGTTAGGTCCAACGTTATCAGATATGTAAAATACATGATGAATTCAAACTGATTATGAACCTTTTTTCAACATTATATGTTGTAGAAATAAAAAGTCTAGGTATATGGGATTCCCAAATTCGATACAGTATGAAAAAATCAGAATGATCAGATTTCTTTTTTGCCACTGAGTGTAGTGAAATTGGTCTCCTTGTTGAAAGCCACTATGGCAACCCAATTCCGCCTGTTTTTGTTTATCCTAGGCAAAAATGATCGATACTTCGCTAATAGGAGCTCCTAGTGGTAGCATAGGATTTGCAAATTGTCCAGGAAGTGGCTGGGTGATGCCCAATATCTCGAACATTTAAAAAAGCATTCAAAATGTTCCAATTACTTATGGACAACCACGAGACACATTGCTCTTTGGGGACCATTTTTTATGCCGGATAAAATGGTATTGTACTTTTTACGATCCCCCCCCCCCCATTGTTCCAATAGACTACAGCCTCCAGATGTTGGTGTATTCGGTCCATCCAAGGGGAAATTTAAAGTTGCCTGTAATGACTGGATGCTGAACCACCCAGGTAGAACAATTACTATTCATAATATTGCAGGAATTGTGGGCACAGCATATGCCGCATCTTTCACCATGAATAACATCAGAGAATCTTTTGAAAAACCTGGTATTTGGCCCATAAATAGAAATGCTTTCGCTGATGAAGATTTTGATACATCATAATATAACTCCAAACAAAGATAATCCACCAAACGAGATGAAGAGCCCTCCAAACATTCTATTGAACGGGAGTGAAAATAATCTGGATACTGCGACTGAAATAACCAACCCAGAACCTGGTTGTTCTGGAAGTTTATCGCTGATTACACCAGCATCTGTGACACCTTTTCCGAAGGTCATTGAATCACTTAAAAGTGAACCAAAAAGAAACAAAGAAGGAAGTACGAAAATTTTGACGGATACACCAGTCAAAGACCAAATTGAAGCTGATTTAGTTCAACGCATCTTAACGGAAATAATTAAAGATATGGTACATAAACATAACTATAAGTTCAAAGCCTATTCAACCGAAGAAAATAAAGAAGGAGAATAAAAAATTGGAAGACCGGATTTAAGAAAAACTACAAAATGACACCCAAATAAAGAATTAAAAAAAATCTGTAGAACGTGAAAAGTACTGGCAAGTGATTTATCTGACACCTCATTCTATTTTTATTTTATTTATTGAGTAATCTACAGAACAGGCAGTTCAAATAATCGATTACAATATATATATATATATATATATATATATATATATATATATATATAAACTAAGTAAATAACCATTCTTAAAATAATACGATGACTTAAACAAAAAATTAACTCCAGATTACCTGAATCAATATCAAATTGAGAGACACATTTAGTTGAGGATGACAGGTAGACCTTTTTCATTTAAATTGGCTTTCTGTTACAATTCGCATTTGCTTCTAAGGATGACATTTGAATTTTAATTTTTTTTCTAAAAGTTTTTACATTACATTCAACATAGAAATCTATATTCCTCAAATAATTAGCGATAGAACACATATTGTATAGTGGGGAATTTAAACTTCGAGATTTAGGCAAAACAAATATATCTCTTTTTCTATTATTAAAGTATATACTGCAGTTCAGACGAATTTTTGACAACAAGTGAGGGTTATCTATTTCATTATGTAGTAGCTTATAGGAAAATAATGGAATAGCAATGTTTCTTCTAAATTCTAAGGTTGTGAATTTAAATTCACTCGAGGAAGTATGATAACTAAGATCAAAACTATATTCACCGTGTTTTTTGTAATATAGAAATCTTAAGATTTTTTTCTGTACCTTTTCAATTTCATTTTTGTGAACCGAATAATAGGGAGTCCATATTATGGCTCCATATTCCAGTATACTATGGACAAATGCATTGTAAAGTGTTAGTAATGTGGATATTTTTGTGAATTTGAATGAGTTCCTAATTATGAAGCCAAGCATTCTATATGCTCTGTTTACAATGTTGGTCATATGTTGCTCAAAACTTAGTTTTTCATCCAGCGTAACTCCCAAATCTTTACATTCTGCCTTTTTGGCTAAATATTCATTATTTATCTTATACTGAAAATCATTTCTTTCTTTTTTTCTAGTAATTGACATACTAAAGCATTTGTCGACATTAAATGTGAGGCGGTTTGCCAGGGACCACTCGTAGACTCTATCCACGTCATTTTGTAGCAATATCACATCTTCTTGCTTCCTGATTTCCTTGAATAATTTAAAATCATCCGCGAATAGTGCACACTGTGAGTCCTGGTTGGTCATCTATTATCCTCTGGTAGGTCATATTAGTAATAAGAAGAATAGGGGTCCCAGATTGGACTCTTGGGGTACCCCAGATCTTGTGAGGAAATCCCCTGATTCCCTTCCTTTATAAACTACATACTGCTTTCTGTCTATAAAATACGATGCTGAGAGTTTCAAGAGTCGATCTGAGAGCCCAAAGGAGTATAGTTTTTCAATATGACCTCGTGATCAACCTTGTCAAAAGCTTTACTAAAGTCTGTGAAGATAATATCTAGTTTACTATTATTTTTGACTCGATTTGCCTCTTGCACAAAACATGTTAGGTTAGTTATCGTGGATCTCTTAGGTAAGAACCCATGTTGCTTTTCGCTTAGACATGGATACGTGATTTAAAAATTTTTCATGAATGATTGATTCGAAAAGGTTACTGGGTGCACAAATCAGTGCTACTGGCCGATAGTTTTGTAGATCTTCCCTTATGCCATTTTTAAATATTGGGCAGACTTTTGAGCGTTTCCATAGTATAGGGTAAGTACTAGTTTGCAATATTAAATTATATATCATTTTTAGGGGTTTGAACAAGAGTTGTATGCATCCTTTAACTATATAAGAGGGAATCATAACTGGGCCACAAGATTTTTTTGGCTTGAGTTTTTTTGCGGCCCTCGGAATATCCTCATCATTTACAGAATCTACATCTAAACAGGAGTTCGTTGAAATAAAACCCTCAAGATTTTCTATGTAATAATCCGCTTGAGTTTTTGAATATACGTTCAAGAAATAATCTGCAAAAGCTCCTGCAATATTCTGATGACCCTTTATTGTTTTCCCCCTGTACATCATGGGTTCGGTCAAGGGATTTGAGATTGATTTATTTTTTGCAACATACGACCAACAATTTTGAGAGTCACTAGATATGTTGTTTTCGACTTGTTGCAGATAAACCCTATGTGCATTTTTCATTTCCTGTTTTGTTTTTGATCTCAAATATATAAAATTTTGATAATCCAAAATATGGTTGAATTTCTTATTTTTTCTACGAAATTCATCTTTTCTTTTTGAATCCTTCATTATTTCTCTTGGAAACCACGGTGGATAAAATCTTTTAATTTAAGGAACGCACTCCTGTAAGATTCTATAAAGAATATCATAAAACTTTTGTACTGCTGAATTTATATCCCTATTATTACTTCCCAACTCATGCGAACATACTTTCTTTAACTCATCCCAACATACTTCCTCCAAGATATCATCATGACAGTTCATACGGTGAAGAATCTTTCAGTGAAATTGAAGATTTTCCAAATACTGAGATTAATTGCGAAGATTTCGTGTTAGTAAAGTTTTGTACAAAGAAATCTATAGTATACTATGTTGCTCAAGTCAAAGACAAATTTGAATCAGATTTATTCGTTGACTTTTTGAAAATGAATGGAAACACTTTTTATTTCCCCGAAGTTGCTGATAAATCACTTGTCGGCTCAGACGATATCATACTGAAACTACCGCATCCCTCAGTTAGTGGTGGCACATTGAGGTCCGCTAAAATGTTCGTATTCTATAATTTTGATTTTGCAAAGTATAGTATGCGTTGGATTACATTATGTTATGATAATGTTACTGAAATTATTATGTTTATTCACCAAATCTCTTCATACTTTTCAGTTATGTTCAAAGGTACCCCACCCCATCTATAGGAGCATTTGAACAAAATTAGATTTAAGAAAAAAATAATATTTTCGTATATTATTCGTAATGTTCAATTTATAGGGAATAAAAATTATTGAACAGCAATATTGCATTTATTATTTGTGAAACATGTGTGAAATGAAAATGAGATATTGGTAACGTTATTTCCCTTTGAATCCTCCACCCTCTCCCCTAGTCCATGAATTAAAATAACCATATTCGGAGTATTTGAATGAAGGCTCCAAATTTATGACAACAATAACTTGAGCAAAAAAAAATTTCATGTATTTTTTTATGGCTGTTTGCATGTTATTGATTTGCAGCCCGGAAATTCTAGATTTCTAATTATCTAGTCATGTATTCGTATTTCGAATATATTATTCAACAATTATAACAATTTGGGGATAATTTTTCCGCATTGAAAACAGTGGTTTTTTCTCAACATACTAATCAACCGTTACTTTCTAAAAACGTGCGAACCATTCCAAGACAGCATCAACAATGGGCCTTTTCATAATCAAAATCTTTCATTCACAAAATCTCCTTGTTGTTCATAGCGGTCGTTATTTCACACAGTACCGAAAATGTACATCCTGGAGACTAAATAAAACACCTTTTATAACATCACGGTAATATGTTTATGAAGGGACCCCACTGTCATGCCTAATTTAGCCGACGAAATAAGGGTCCCTTGTGGCATAACAGTAATGGATAATAGAGACATATAAGGAAGATTAGCTTGTCAAAGTCAAAATACAATGCATAATACGTTCCACATGATTATGGGTAAGAAGATTAACTCTTTAAGAACATGATAATTTAAGTGAATTAGTCGCGCGGGTACACTTTACGGAATGTACGGTTTTGATGCAATTTATGATGGGAAAGTAGGTAGAGTTCAGAAGAAGTTATTATCGAAAACAACAATATTTTGTTACCACTAATATCATGATGATTTTTTAAGCGACTTGAGTATAGGGTAGGTTTTTAATTCGACCCGCATATGTTTTCTTGTATACGATAATATTTTTCGAAGTAGTTTGTTTCTTGATAATTTTCCAATGTAATAACTTGACACAGTCAAAGTTCTATGCGTTGTACTGCTAAAACAAATCATTTTTTTACTGTAATTGCATAGTTTTCAAAACAAATATGAATATGTTCATTGGTGGTCTTCACTATCCAGAGTGCAACACAAATATTCGGGAATCATTCAGTACGAGTCAAAATTGTACTGGGAATTCCTATGAATTTAGCCTCAAGGACAAGTTTCTGTGTGAAACTGACATAGCCTCACCTTGGTGGCCTACCTGTATAATAGTGTCGTTTAATCACAACCTTTCAGTTATCTTTTGCACACCCCACATCACATAAACACAAATCTTGAGATTTTTTTCACGAAAGGAATACGCGCTAATCAAAATGACAAACTGAATTCATTTAAATTAAATAAATAGATCACAAATATTATTCTTTATATTATATTGATTCTGAAATAATTCCAACAATCATACATTGCTCCTAAGGACCCAATGATTGAAAACCAGAGTTCAGTCGTATATGTAATATTTTTGTATAATGAAACCAATGGAATGTTATTATTGTGCGAATACTTTGAGTAAACGAATACATTTCCGTAGGTGACGAAGACATGAATAACGCTTGACATTAAATATAATTTCTGAGTTGTTCCATTTTAGCTCAGGGCACATAATAATTCTATCCAATAACGAATATATGTTCTTACCGAGTTTTGTCATACAATGTAATCTTCAGCTGCCCTAACAGAAAAAATATATGATGAATTGAGATCAGGAAACCCTGGAGGCGAAACCACAGGACCACCTCCACCAATCCTTCCGTGAGGTAACTCCTAGTCGTGAGCTCTCTGACTCAAAAGTTTAATGCATATTATTCAGTCCTCTTCCGTACGGTACATTTTTCAATGGCACTTGTCAATTTTCTCTACGGAATATCAAACACATTTTTCTGTTGAAGTTTTCTATCATGAGTGTACCGAGAATTTTTCAACTAGTCCTGCCTTTACATTAGTCCGAAATCTCTCTTGGTGTTTTGTTCAGAGAATTTGAAAATTTGATGATGGTTCTTTTTTAACCGACGAAACCAAGAAGGAGGAGGTTCTCTAGTCGACGCGTATATTTTGTATTTTTTTATATATGACCACGCATAACTTTTCAATGAGACGTCCGATTCCGATACTTGGAAGTTGGTCCTATTTGAATTTAAAAGATGAAATCCACCCCTAAGGGTAGCAAAGTGAAGGATATTGATCACTCACCCTCTGAATTCTGGTCTGTTAACCGATTCTATCAGGCATAACTTTGTACTGGGTTCTTCGATTCGGATGTTTTTTTTTATCAGATAGGGTATATTCATATTCCATATTTGTATTTCGAATGGAATTATCCACCCTTACGGGTAGAAAAATAGGGGATAATTGATTTTTCACTTGTGAACATTGGCACACATATGTATTTGACAATGACAGATCGCTATTGTCATTATTTTTGTTCTCCTACATCTGTCACAATCATTATATTTTATGAGAGGATGGAATGATATACAAAGTAATGAAATCAACTAACCATAACAACAAAAATAATTCATATTACAACAAATAGTAAAAGTAGATAATCATATTATTTAACTGGTAATAGTTGAAGGAAGGTAGGAAAGTAAGTAATTAAAAAACAAGTAGGTAGTAATTAGTAGACTTCAGCTACAAAAAATTGAAAACCTAAAACTTAAAAAAAAAAATTGTTAGAAGGTTTTTCTCTATAATCTTAAGCCTGAAAATGAAATTTGAGCAGGGTAGTCATTTGGTTATATCGCCAAACCTCCCAAATATGAAAGGCGTAGAGAAATTTTTCTCTAAAAAAATCGGACAATAATATGCTCCCAGCTCATTTTAAATGTTTCCCCTTCTGTGCATTCACCCACACTTTTTCTTTGGAATGATTATTATTTTAGACTCTGAACTGTAGGAAAACATTATTTGTTCATACCAAGGTATTTTGAATTTTTGTCAAAATTTTTATCATGAAAGTATGAACCAAAATGGCCTATTTTTTCTCCGCATTTTCATAAATACCCATTTAGTTACATATTCATTTTTATTATTGTTCCTGATTATCCCCAGGGTATAGATAAACCGGTGATTCCACCTGATTTGAAGAGGTATTTCTATTTGATATGCCAACAAATTTCAAAATGGTTGTTAGGATCAAGCCAATTTATCAAAGTGGAAGAGAAGTGTAATCTTTGTAAGGGAGATATCAAACTAAGATTGTCCCTCCACAAATGTTCAGCCAAATCCATTAGTGAATGTGCCAATAATATATAATAATTTGTCAATTCGTAGTCCTATAGTCCCTAATTTCTATTACCTGAAAACTCTCGTCCGCGTTGAATTGATTTTTCGTTTTTACTTTTGTGTTGTTCCATCTAGGTTGAGCCTTTGACTCTGCCTGCTGCCCGTTATCTCGTTTTCCCTTTTTCCCGTTTTTTCGTTATCCCGTTACCGAGTTATCCCTTTTCCGTTATCCCGTTTCCCTGTTATTCGTTTTCCCGTTATCCCATTCTCCAGTTATTCCGTTTTTTACGTTATCCTCTTATTCCGTTTTCCCATTATCCAATTTATATATTATCCTTATTTGGAGTATAACAAACATTCGAAAAAATCGGTCCAGTAATTTTTTTTTAAATAAAAATAAAAGTTACCTTGGACGGGATTCGTTCTGGGTGACAGTGTAATCGCTGAGCTAATTCCTCTTTGGTAATAAATGAGATAGTATTTTTCTTCAGAAAATTTCTTATATACCCGAATTTTCTAATGTCCGGGCAACTTTCCTAATTTTCGTATCAACCATCCTCGGGCTATTTCGAACATTTGAAAAAAATAACCAAATCGGTCCAGCCGTTCTCACGTTTTGCGCTTACAAAAATCGAGATTTATTTTTATATATACAGGGTGTTACCAAATGAGTGCGAAAGTTTTTAGGAGGTGATTCCTTGTGGAAAATTAATGGGGGTTTTTCATGTAAACTATCAAGCCTTTCCTTCAAAAGTTACACGCTTCCGAAAATGGGAAAAAAAAATCTTGAAATTGCTGTAGAGTTAAAAAAATTGCATTTTGTGGGCATATTCTACTAATGAAAAAGCTACCTATGAATATTTTTTAAATTTTGTTGTGATCTTTTAAAGGGGTGAAACATACGACCCCTATTACATTTTTTAGCAGATTTTTTCAACGAAACAAAATTTCTCAATTAAATATAATATGTGTTGAAAAGAACGATTCATTGCAAAACTTTTTTACCTCTCGTGTTGTGTCCGTAAAAGCAATAGTTTCCTAATAAAAAAATAAAATACAACATTGTGTAAATGTAATCGAAAGAATCTAGTAGGTGGCTGTCACGTTTTGTTTGCACAACTTGTGACTTCAATCGTAGTATTTTGAAATCGAAAAAATCTAGTAGGTGGCTGTCAAGTGGCTTTGATTTCTATGTGGTAGTTGAAAGTTCATTTGTGTCTTTTGAATCTTCAATATGAATAATTACACTATGTATGGTCGTGTCAATGGAAATTCTTTGGAAGCGAGACGGCTCTATGCAGAGATGTATCCTCAGCGCGTGATACCTCATCACACAATTTTTGCACATTTTCATCAACGTCTCTATGAAAGAGGGACTTTTCAAAAACGAACAACTGAATAATACGAACGGTGGCACTGGGAGGAGGGGTTCTCATTATGATTGAAGATCGTCCCGAATTGAGTACAAGACAAATTGCTAACACACTGAATATTAACAATAAACTAATCTGGAAAATTGCAAGGGATCAATTGTATTCTTACCATATTCAACGAGTCCAGGTACTTTTGCCGCGAGATTTTCCCCATCGAGTAGACTTTTGTCAATGGAGTCTTCAAATGCTCACCCAAATCCAACTGTTCAAGGCAAGGAATTACAAATATCCATAACAATCATCTATGGGCCAAAGATAGCCCACATGCAATTCGAGAAGGTCGGTATCAATATGAATTTTTACACAACGTGTGGGTCGGAATTATTGGCGAAAATATTATTCGACCGTATTTTCTACCGTTAAGGCTAACTGGTGCAACCTATACAAATTTCCTCCAGGAGCAGCATCCCATTTTACTTGAAAATGTTCCGCAAGCTATTCGTCCACGAATGTGGTTTATGCACGATGGTGCGCCTGTCCATTTTGTTTGTTTGGCGCCGACTCAAAATCAGTTACTTACATTAGTTTAGGAGCTCAATTATCATTTAGACTAAGAAGGTTCATTTTATTTTTTGCTTTTCAGTTGATTGTTTCGTCGGTTTAATTTTTTGTTAAAAAGTTTTTATTGTACATAATTTCTGGATCATTCAATTTTCCACAATTTGATATTAATATTACTTCACTAAAATGAAAGCTGACTCATTCACAGGTCGCAATCAAGTTAACATTCCCCCAAACATTTGTTGGGATGCAGTACTAACAAACACTCATTTTGCTGCACCCGATCCATTAGATTTCCCAAGGATACTAGTGTCGCGTCGCGTCGTCGCGATGTCGTTTCTCATAACTCGCGATGTACGACGATCAGTCAACACATGGCCGGGAAAAAAGTTTATCTAAATTGCCGTTGTACATTTAAATTCTTACATTTCATAACTCTATTCACATCGCGGGTTGGATTCTTAGTGAGCATTTGGCGGATAAGTCTCGTTCAATCCGTTTCACGCTGTCGCTCAATTCCATTGGTGTACCAGCAGACTGGTTCACAAGTTCAAAAACGGGTTAATTGTTAATTCTGGCAAGTGCGAATTAAAATAAGCTTGAGGACACATGGGATTCGTAATTCTGAAAATTATTAACGTCAGAGAAATGTTGAAAAAGGGTTCCGCGCCGTTATGCTATTTCGAAACCGGCCGTTGCAAATATTTTATTATAGGGTGAATGCACTAATGAATGAACAGCACCAGTGAATGAACAAATCTCAAATTCGGGATTATTGAGTATCAGTCATCTCTCTCATGCTCACTTCCATTTTCTACCCCCTGTTAACTTTTGAACCGTCGTGAACAATGGGACATAAACCATTTTGAATGATATCACCGGTACCACCTTTAGAAATGAACATTGTGATTGATCGATAGATGGCGCGGAGGGGCACATCAACATATGAATTTCAAATAGCATGGGGGATCAAGTGGCACATCCTTGAAAAGATAACTCTTTTCTCTTCTCAACCAACTATTTTTTTGAATTTCCCAATACATTTTTTTACAATATGCATTTGAATCAAAATTTGAAATTCATATCGTAAAAAAAGCATTGATAAAATAAAACGAATCAGATGGTTGAACAAAGAATTGAATTATTTTTCCAACGATGTGCCATTTGACCTCTACCCAACTAACATTATAGAAAAATTATACCAGCAGAGGGTAAAATGGCTTCAAAGAGTTGAACAATTTTACCAATTATACATTCACACTAAATAAAAAGAGTTCGAATTCACCTATTTCTGACCAAATATACCTTCAACTACTAACTAACTCCAAAGTTATATCAAGTTATAGAAACCGTAATTGAGACCACGAAATCTCCTTCAAAAACCATAAACTCAATAGACGAAGTGCATAGTATGAAATTACTTGTTATGAATTTCAAATATAACACACAGCCTCATGCATAAATAGAGTTATTTATCAGTTTAAATTTCCCCCAAAGGTGACCAGCAAAATGTTTGAACTTTCAGGGATAACTTTCTTGTAAATATTAACCTAATTATTACCTAATGTATGTTCACATAGTCGGGGAATAAACAAGTCGATGAACAAGTCTACTATATACTCTACATTACCTATTTTGGCACCAATTAAGTTGCCTGGGCATATTTTGTCCCAGTTTATACCTACTGTTCCACAATGAGGGCCAGATTACCACAATATTGGTCTTATTGGACAATATGTGCAAAGAAGTCAAAGTTACCAAAATGAAATCCTCAAAGTAACTCACTCTATTATCAGATATTGAAGCCCGAATCGATTCGGAGGAGGATAACATGATACATTCCCCGCTTCAAATAATTCATTGTGGGCTGAATTTCAGAAATCTATAAAATGCCAAGTAGAAATTCG